>SAYR01017192.1:320261-341222 GCA_004382745.1 Argopecten irradians irradians | reverse complement strand
TTCAGTACATGAACATGTTTTGTATGTATACCAGTAACATAAAAATGTCCGAAGTAATAGGTTCCTTCTTTTGAACTTCCCGACACTTTTCATCTGTGAAATTTTGGGAGTGACTTGAGCTTGCTGCAGAATGATCTGTGACAGGAGCACAACCTAGAAAACAAGAAACATGATTCTCAGATTCATAACATTTCAGTACATGAACATGTTTTGTACGTATACCAGTAACATAAAAATGTCCGAATTAATAGGTTCCTTCTTTTGAACTTCCAGACACTTTTCATCTGTGAAATTTTGGGAGTGACTTGAGCTAGCTGCAGAATGATCTGTGACAGGAAAACTACCTAGAAAACAAGAAACATATGATTCTCAGATTCATAACACTTCAGTACATGAACATGTTTTGTATGTATACCAGTAACATAAAAATGTCCGAAGTAATAGGTTCCTTCTTTTGAACTTCCCGACACTTTTCATCTGTGAAATTTTGGGAGTGACTTGAGCTTGCTGCAGAATGATCTGTGACAGGAGCACAACCTAGAAAACAAGAAACGTGATTCTCAGATTCATAACATTTCAGTACATGAACATGTTTTGTAGGTAGACCAACCAATTATATTATACCTTGCTTCTTCATTAACATTATGATTAACTTATCCTCTCAAGTTTAACTACAAATGGACGTCATGATATATCTTGATAGACATTTCCACCAACTGAGCGAATGTGAGAATGAGCTGTGAATGTGACGGGGGTCATCTCAAAAGTTAATCGCGTGATGTAAAGTTTGATATATGTGTGCTATCACAACCTCATTTCAATTGCTAATACTATACGTTTTACGTGTATTTACAAATCATTCAATGTAAATTTATACATAATGGCATAATACGGCCACGTAAGTTTATTAGTTTGTTTATTAATACATTTACACGGGTATGTGACTCGCGTAACAAGCACAAAATTAATCATACTTAAACTTTTATTTTATTTCTGTGTCTATAAATTGAAGAGAATTTTTCGTCATACGGCAAGAGCTGCACATATCTCAACAATGGGGGCTATCTCAATTAGGTATAAATTTCCGTGATTTTACTTACTGTAAAAGGCGATATATTAGAACCTGAACCTTATTATAAAAGACTTCTTCTTATTGTGTGCCACTACTATATTCTTTAATGTGTTGTATTGTGCCAATAGTCAGATGACCGTTATGCCCATGGACCTCTTGTTATAACTAACATTCATTGGAACAGCAAGCATACGTCATATCCTCGTTGTCAGTATAATGTGACCGGGTGGGGTGTGTTGCTTGGTGTCTTCGGCAGTATGTTTCAGTGATATAGCACTATAAAAGGGCAACAGTTCCACTATACAAGAAGACGCAACATTAATATACCGCAGTCTCCTAAAACATGCACCCAGCACAACATACACGAAACATACATCATACATGGGAAGTGATCCTCACATGACCCTGGCACTTAATATGACGTTAATCAGTCAAACAAGCAAAATGGTCCTATGTATTATTTAGCTTCGTATTAAACTTGTTTGAAAATGTTTGAATAATTAGCGATATTTATGTAATCTAGGTTAGAATTTGTCTTCAATGAATAAAACCTTTCCTTTAACGTTTAGTTCCGTTATCCATAAATCGTCTTCATCTATCATTTTCTTGGTTTCCTCAGTACAGATGAAACATCTGTATTTATATATCGGTACAGCTTCGGCCATATCTGTGGTCAGAAGTCGTTCCAAATGTCCAGCTGGCATGTAAAAATGAAATCCGAATAAAAAAGAAAATCACTCTATATATTGGCTCATTGTGAATGTTCATCTTAAAAATTCAGTTCATTTCAACTATACAAGAAGACACAACACGAACATACCACAGTCTCCCAAAACAAACACCGCACACTTTGTACACGCTGCACACCGCATACATGAGACTGTCCTTACATGACACTGACGGTCTTGGCTATAGTTTTGTTTCCTTAAATAATAAATTGCAATGACAGTCGAATATTAATTAGCATTTTGTTAAATTCGATTGATGAATGTAACTTAAGAGCAAACAATTTTTTTAAATGTGCACGTAATAATAAATATTTCAATAGACATACAAAAATACAATTTTTTTAAACAGAAAATGTCAAATAATATAAGTTTCAGCCGAAAATAATATAATAGAAAGATATGAATAAACTTGAAAAATACAATCTTTACGATGGGACACTGGTAAAAGTGTCATGATGAATTCAACATTTCCAATGGTTGTCATTTTCATGATTTCACAGCCTCTAAAGCTTCAATGTGATATCAAACATATTTGGTCTTTCTTGGCGTTTTGATTTATACGCCGGTAATGTCCCGATATCTGATTTTTCGTTTGTTCCCTTAGAAGAAAAAAAATCTATAACGTTCTGATAATTGTTGTTCTTGACCTGCCAACAGCGCACTGAAATGCATTGATATACTTCCGTCGAGTCAATAGCTGTTCTCTGCTCTCTGAACTTATCTGCAACCTCAGATTAGAATTTCGCCTTCAGAGCATCGAGTTTGTCTTTAGCTATATCTATCCTGTTTGAGATATCATTGAACAAAAATTCCTCATATAGTTAAATAAAATCTGATTCATCGACTATGTGTATTGGTTTGTATTTCAAATCTAACGGAAATGTGAGAGATTTTTGTTAAAGGTGCTGCTGCAGAATCACCTACAGCGATTTCTTGAAATCGACTATATTTTCCAGTAAAGCCATTCGTATAGTTATGTTATCAGTAAATCGTCTTCATCTACCATTTTCTTGGTATCCTCTGCCGGCTCTGTACATATCAAACATCTGTATTTATATATCAGTACAGCTTCGGCCATGACTGTGGTCAAAAGTCGTTCCAAATGTCCAGCTGCAATAAAATAGTGAAAATTTAATGTTTGCAATGTGTCTTTGCATATGAATCTGTTAGAAGAAATTCTAATTAAAAAGAAATCACTTAATATATTGGACTAAAAAATTATCGAGTTCAGTTCCACTATACAGTAAGAGAAAATTGAATACGAATATATCGCAACTTACAAAACATACACCACGCACTTCATACACGCTGCACACCGCATACATGGGAGGCCGTTCTTACATGACCCTGGCTGTTAATAGGACATCAAGTAATCAATCAAACAAACAAAATGGTGCTTTATGCGATGTAGCTACGTATTAAATTTATATGAACATGTTTTTAATCATTTGTTTCGCCTGTCCGCATTGATCCATAGGTCAATGGTAGATATATCAAATACTTTGTTATTCATACTCTGTATATCATTGAACAATTGGCGATATTAATGTAATATAGACTACAGTTTTGTTTCGTTCGTTAAATCATATATTGCAATGACAGCCGGATTCTAACTGACAAATTGTAAAATTGATGAATGTTATTTTAACGCGAGCCATTTAAAAATGTTGCAAGTTGCCAGGAAATCAACAGATATGGAAGACAACGACAATAATTATGTTAAACAAAACCAAATATTGACAAATTATTTAATAAATATTTATGAACCCATCAAGCTTCTTATGTCTCCGATTTAAGGAAAATCTTTTCTAATTTTTGTTTAACAAAGAAAATTTGATCGTTTTCTCATCTCATCTTACATTCATGTCAGCGCAACACTCATCGTTTCGTCAACATTGTGCATGAGTTTTCTCATGTGTTTTAGCCAAAGCTATTTTATCCTATGTACCTCTTTTTATTAAATCAATATTTACAATTTTGTTGTAATTTTTACTTGCCTTGTTCTTATCCTGATCTTTTAGATGCAGTCCTTGTTTATATCGTTTACTAATGTCTGCCTTGTAGTTTGGCCCTAAATGGCCTTGGTTGTCGATGGGCCGTAAAACTCAAACAAAACAAACAAACAATTTTTTGTCGCAATTTTGAATGTAAATCGTGGCGTGATATATCAATTGAAATAGTTGACTGTGGGAAAAATTATTTCCAAACCACATGCCTGAATAGCCAGTGTGGTCCCGAGTGTAATTGTAAGGATACATTCCTGGAAACATTGGGTGCAAAGGATTGTAGCCAGAGTGGTCCTGAGAGTTATTGTACGGACACAATCCTGGTCACATTTGGTACATAAGATTGAAGCCAGTGTGGTCCTGAGTGTAACTGTAAAGATATAATCCGGGCCACATGTGGTATATAGGATTGTAGCCAGTGTGGTCCTGAGAGTAAATGTAATGATACATTCCTGGTCACATTTGGTACATAGCTATTGTAGCCAGTGCGGTCTGTATTTGTAAAAGATACAATCTTATAGAATACATTCCTTGCCACATTTGGTACATAGGATTGTAGCATGACTTTTTTCCGTGAGTTGGAACAATCTAAAAAGTGTTTGTAGGTGAACTGGTGATCAAATACTGAATTCTCTGTAGACTCTATAATAAACTTTGAAGATATTGTCCTTCTCCCAGTATTTATGAGATCCTCAAAGACTATTGGACTTACTGCAGACATATTGACAGGAATCTTACCATTAGTAACAGTCTGTAATGATTGATTACCATCCTTTCCAGTATATCTATTCGGGAAAGCACACTGCAGCCTTGGCTTCACCATTTTAACAAAGTTAGTGGAATTTTGTTGAAAGAATGTCTTTAGATTTGTAAATTTGTCCTCATTACATTTTATGTCCTTTACTAGGGTTGTACTAGGGTTATACATATGTATAAAATGACACAAATGGCATGTGACAGTCTCTCAAAACACACACTCGCACTTCAGACACGCAGCAAACTACTTACATGACCCTGGCTGTTAATAGGACGTTAATAAATCAAACAAACAAATAATACCATTTTGGTGACTTGAAAAACTGGTCAACAATACCTATTGTCAATGTCTGTAAAGCCTGACAGGAGGACGTTTTACACACGCGGAAAGCGGCGAGGCGGTGCCACATCCAGTATAGATGGTGGTTCTGTAGCAAGTATTACTCAATGGCATATGTGTGACCAGTAAGGAAAAGTGCGTTTCTTTGTAGTCTAGCCGCAGTTATATTGACTTCTATGGCTGAAGTATACTGACTGCTGACACCATGCAAATAGGTATGAAATGTTTAATTTCTCACTACAATTCAAGAGTTTTCTTATCATCTTTCTGTGAATTAATCTTTCCTGCCTTCGTCAAGGACCGTGACGCAAATGCAATAGGTCCTTCAGAGTCAACCGGCATGATGTGTGATAGAACGGAACCCAAACCGTCCGGTGAAGCATCACAGACAAGGCTCAGGGTTGTAGTGACAAAACACTTGATCGGATGCTACGAGTTATTTCAGTAAAACCCTTGACACATTCCATAGTCTATTTCCAGGCACAATATTATTTTGTTACAGTTTATTCAGTGGTGCGACAAAACCGGAACAAATTGGTAGGAACCGAACGAATGCAACATTGGCTTTCAAGTTGTATGACTCAAGTCTGTCAAGAACAGTCTTCAAGTTCGCATTTAAATAAGACGGACTGGGTTCAATTTATAAACCTCGATGACCACCTTTTCAAATATGCACTGAAGTGCTCACTTCTATCGCTACAAAAATTTCGATATCGTAAAAATGACGTAATTCCGGTGAATGTGACTTTTTGGCGGGACTGAATGACGTTTCATTCAGCATACGGTTACAGTTCGGGGTCAAGTTAGAAAAGGTTCCGTCAGATGTAGAACAAATTCACGTGATCGTATTGACGGATAAAGCATTTCGTATTGACGGATAAATTACAAGTTTATCCGTCAGTATGTGGGGCAGTTGCAGGATAATATAAATAGGTATTCGAAATACACGTACAATTTTAGTCGTACTAAATACCGCTATGGCTACATAGACGATTTCTACCTTGATTATGACTTGTGCAATAAAGTATTCCTAATCTACAAACATTAAGTGCAATAATGTCAACTATTCCGAGTCTATAAACATTGCAATTTTCGCCCCTTCAAAACAGTAAACAATATTATGGCATGTGATAATTGTTAAAGACTATTTCAACTGATTTTGAGCACATCTCGTTCTAAGTAAGTTAGTGCTCAGTTCATGAATATTATAAACTTATAAAGCTCTGAACACAACCTGATTAGCCTAATTATACTTCATGTATAATATTTAACTGTCAATATATAAGAAGAACACAAACGTAACACAAATTACAGTTCAAATTCACATGGACTCAATTCACTTCTTCGGTTTTGAGTGTTGACGATGCAGATAACGTGGCTCTGTGATCACGGATTGATCACGCAAAGGAATGGTTTCTACAGCTTTAGGTGTGTTTAATTGGCTTTCACCATTCGTAATAGTCTTGGGTGTGGTTTCATATTGCTGAGTGGTACTATAAACTCGCCACAATGGATTGATTGTCCTCAGGAAAATGCTTTCTTTTATCCTGGTATATATACATGGTTGTTTAATATGATTTGTGATGATTATTTGTGTATACTTACAAGTGTGAATTATATCGTTTTTATTTAGAAAACACTTTCAGAAGATGGTCATACAAAGTGTTCCTTCTCCCCAGTATCTCAGTCTTTTCCTTCGCGGGGCCTAAAACAGATCCCCCCCTCTTGTCCAGTAAAGGTTTGATGTTATATTTTTGTTTTAATGATTCTTCGTGTTTTCTCACAAAATTCTCTATCTCAATAAACAAGTCTACATCTTTTGCTCCAAATATGATCTCAATGTAAAAGGTACTGCACGTTCTACGTGTTTTATTACGAAATTCTCTACCTCAATAAGCAAGTCTACATCTGTTGCTCCAAATATGATCTCAATGCAAAAGGTACTGGACGAACTTTCAAACTTAAAAAAACTTAAAAAAAAGAATGGCTTAGCATCCGAGTCTATGTGGAGATTTGCTTTAAAATGTGTTATCGTTCCAATATCATTCCTATCTATTGAGAGGGGAGGATCCTCCTACATGCCATGCATGTGATTCTCCTCTCACAGCGGAGCATGTTTTATTGCATTGTATTGACATACGAGATAAGTACTATGGTCTCCGACATGTACACTTTATTTCATGCCGTGAGACATAATCGTATTTTCAGTTATCTCAAAGAGATCGGCATTTTTAACAAAATTTGAACGTTTTCACATCTCATCTTATATTCATATCAACGCAACACTCATCGTTTCGTCAACATTGTGCATGAGTTTTCTCATTTGTTTTAGCCAAAACTATTTTATCCTGTGTAACTCTTTTTATTAAATCAACATTTACAATTTTGTTTTAGTTTTTGCTTGTCTTTTTCTTATCCTGATATTTTAGATACAGTCCTTGTTTATATCCTGGTACTAATGTCTGCCTTGTAGTTTGGCCCTAAATGACCTTAGTTGTCGATGGGCCGTAAAACTGAAAACAAACAAATAATGAGATTTCATAAAAAGGAAAGATTCTTTATTGAAACTAAAAGGAATAAAAGGAGTGTCTAAAAGAGTTTCAAGACTCACAAGAAGTTTTTGCACCTCTTGACATTCCCAAAGCAAGTGTGTAATAGTTTCATATTCCGAGTTGCAAAGTGTACACATGGGCGACTGAACAATTTGAGCTTTAAATAAAAAAGAATTAGTTGCCAGAATACTATGATTAACTCTATATTGAAACCACAGAAATTTTGTGGGTTTTTTTTGTAATCATATCATCGATGAAGTAAGTTTGCATCTTTCTGACATATTTCTTTATACATTCTTCTATATCTAATGGCTTTAACGTTTTTGACACTTTCCACGGAAATGTGTGACGCGCTCCATTATTTCTCATTTCAGTTTTGAAAGCTGGACTTGTATAGATAAGTACCACTTGCTCTATTATCTCCTTTGTGGAGTCTTATTGTTGTTGTATAGTTTAGCTTGACATTCGGCAGGAATGGTTACTACTTTGAAGGTTTTCCCTAGAGCTTCCTCAGAGCATGCATCAATCTTTACAGTAGTCTCGGGCGCTAATTGTGTCCATTGTCCTTACTTGATCTATAGACATGACTACTAGTACTCCTAGCTGATCCCACTTGACGACTGTCGTTTTATCCCGAGTAGAATCGTGTGCTGACGCTTCATTGTCGAGGTGAACTACTTAGCTCGATGGCTCGATGGCTTGGATAAATCCGACATGGTTTATTTGCGTATAGCCAATATATGATCCATACTGTACAGCGACGAAATTACGACAACGAGACCTGTTCTTGTTAGGTGAAATTTAATACTGACAAATCATTTAAGGTTGAAATCTGCATCAGCAACGATGGTGACATTATCTTTAGAATTACATAGCTATTTGTTATTAGATCGATTAAACATTACATGTACATAAATATGCATCATATAACACCAATTTATCTAAATAATCTAATTTTATCTAAACTTACATCATATGGGGCCATGCACGTTAACCGTGGTCGTCCATATTTTGGATCGTTGTATCAACGTTTTACAAGAGTTAACCAAAGGGAGATCATTCTAAAGACTAAGTATAAAATACGAGCAAGGGATGCAACTTTAAGCAACTTTCCTATATAAGGTGGCGAACTAATATTAGAGGAAAGGCCAATCGGGAAGTGTGGTGAGCATTTCTCGTCGGAGTGAATCAGTTTTTCTCTAAAACATTTGTCCTTCAGCTTCGTAAATCTCGTACCTTATTGTCCAGTACTGACAATGGCTTTCCAGATTTTAGGATTGGCCAACCTCGGTTTACAGTTGTGACGAGGTCATGTAGCTCAGAGTGTTCTGCTTTGAATCTATATAAACCAACAAGATATCTACGAACTTATCACAAGCCTATACCGACTCAAGACACTCCTTTATTTGAGCATACTTGGTTTCCGTAGAAGTTATTGTTCGTAAACAGAACGCGACGTGTTGTAACTCATCCCCATCCTGATGAAATAATGCTGTATCAAGGCCATAGCTGCGTGCATGAGCACTGACTACCATATGCTTAGTCGCGTCCTAGAAATTAATTACTAGCTTGTAAGTAAGCTTTTCTTTCAAGTCACCAAAGGGATTTTGTTTAAATTATCCAATTCCACACTTGGTCGGACTTAAGTCAGTCTGTCATAGGTTTCATAATTGTAAAGAGATCAGGTAGAAATTATCATTCGATAGTACGACGTAAATCGATGATGTCTCTCGGAGATTCCAGATCTTTAATAGCTAGTTTTGGATTTACGTTAATCCCATGTCGATGCCCACGTGACCGAAATATTCAATCTGTTATTTACCAAACTCACACTTGTCCTTGTTCAATCTCAATCCTGATGTCTGTATCCTGTCCATAACCATCTTAAGCGTTGGTCGTGGTCCTCTAAAGTTTTGCTATAGACAAATGTCTCATCAATAATAGCCTCTACTCCATCCAAGCCAGGCATTTTCCGTTCAAGTGTTTTTGATACTGAGGTTATTTTAAAGGGAATGCGGCGAAAATGGAAACGTCCGACAAGTGTTATAAATGTGGTTAGTCTGAAACTCTCGAGATGTCATGATATCTGGTAAAATCCGCTACTTGCGATCGATTTTGATAATACAGTAACTCCCACCAGTTTTAATGACATGGCCAAGTGTTTGTAACATGAAATGCTCACGTTTCAACCTTTCATTCAATCTTTTCAATTTTGCTGCACGTAGACTTTTGCGCAAATGATGATGAGTGTGGCCCAAAGCGTTTCACTAAAATATCTAAGTGTTCAAAGGGATTCATATTCAGTTCCTGCATCACACTCTCAAAACTAGCTCTCCAGACTTCAAAACACTCGGGTTGAACATAAGTCTTTGTAGAAGCATGTCACTTTTCAACAAAAAAAGATGTAAAAAATTCTGCGTCGGATTTCCGAGTAGGCTGTAAAGCTGTAGGAACAAAATAAGGAGACAGCTTGATGTTGGAGTGTTTCTGAACACAATACTGAACAGGAGAAGGTAAGACCTGTGGCGATATAGAATGTTTAGATCTAATGCTGCCTTCGAATTCCTTTTGTTGAAGAATGGATTCTAGAGAGCTTGACATATGCTGACTAAGGGATTTGTATGCCCCTGTAAATGATTTGTGACTTGGCGAATGGAGTTCGATATGTTCAGTCGTTGTTTGCACCTGAATCGCGAGTGCCTCTCTGGCCAATAGCTGCGACTCTATTTCAGTTTTGCTGTCAATCGAGCAGATTAGTCCTAGGTATTCCAGGAACTTGCCGGATTCTCTTTCGTATGCATACATACTTTTCGTGATGAAATATCTAAGCCCTGGTAACAACCTTACTTCAGCGCGCGCTATCTCACCAATCCATTGGCGCATATCGGCTTATTCTACGGAATCTTTCAACTTTGGTGTCGTACTCTGCTTTCGCCTGAGGTGTGAACGTTCTTAGTCGTTCTGACCTCCTCATGTTCACAGGCTCTACATATAAACTCATGCTGAGGATGGGGACGTAGGTTTCTAACAAAGTTCTTGACAAAGTGTTTTTATTGCCTCCTCCAGCGAGGATAAGAAACTGTAATACAAAATCAATACATATTGAGTACAATGATCGCCTAGTCATTGTGATCGCCAAGCCATGAACGAAAATATCAACAAAAACAGGATTTAACCGTTACAGCCAACTACAGTCAACTACAAATAAATTTGCACCATTAGGAAGTCTAGCAATAGTTATTATCTATACAGAAACGCGTATTACATACAGTAAACTCACTAAATGACATACAAAACCGGTAGAATGTTTGTTTGTTTGTTTTTGTTTGTTTGATTAATTAACGTCCTATTAACAGCTATGGTCATGTAAGGACGGCCTCCCATGTATGCAGTGCTTGTGTGTATCTTGTGCGAGGTGCGTGTTCTGGGAGACTGCGGTATATTCGTGTTATGTCTTCTTGTATAGTGGAACTGTTGCCCTTTTTATAGTGCTATATTACTGAAGCATGCCGCCGAAGACACCAAGCAACACACCCCACCCGGTCACATTATACTGACAACGGGCGAACCAGTCGTCCCACTCCCGTTATGCTGAGCGCTAAGCAGGAGCAGAAACTACCACTTTTATAGACTTTGGTATGTCTTGGCCAGGGGACAGAACCCAGAGCCTTCCTCACAGGGGCGAGCGCTCAACTAAAGGCCAAAAAGTGAGGTGGTGTCAAGGGAGACGTTAGGAAGAATAGAAATACTCTAATCCAAAATCTTTTAATCCGAACATTTCGATTATCTTCTAAAACTCAAATTACTTATCTCTGGATTCCCAGTCATGTGGGTATAAAGGGGAATGAACAGGCTGATAAAGCAGCTAAGACTGCTCTTCGCCTAGCACAAACAGATTTGAAACTACCATACACCGACATCAAACCTTCAATTCAGTCAGCCATCAAACACCATTGGCAACAAAGGTGGTCTACCGAAACAAACAATAAACTGTTTAAAATTCAACCTACACTTAATCCTAAACTGTCCAGTCGGAGAGACCGCAGAGAGGAAGTTGTTCTCTCTCGGCTCCGAACTGGACACACATATTTTACACATTCCTATCTATTGAGAGGGGAGGATCCTCCTACATGCCATGCATGTGATTCTCCTCTCACAGTGGAGCATATTTTATTGCATTGTATTGATTTTAAACACATACGAGATAAATACTACGATGTCTCCGACATGTACACTTTGTTTCATGCCGTGAGACATAATCGTATTTTTAATTATCTCAAAGAGATCGGTATTTTAAGCAAAATATGAACGTTTTCTCATCATACATCGTATCAACTCAACATTTCATCGTTTCATCAACATTGCGCATGAGTTTTCTCATGTGTTTTAGCCAAATTTATTTTATCCCATGCAAAACTCTTTTATCAAATAAACGTTTACAATCTGTGTTTTAGTCCTTACTTGCTTTTTCTTACCCTGAACTTTTATACTGATATTAATGCATGACTTGTAGTTTGGCCCTAAATGACCTTAGTTGTCGATGGGCCGTAAAACTCAATCAAACAAACAAACAAAGGAAGAATAAAGTAATTTAGGAAGAAAGAAAAGATAAGATCCTAAATTTAGTCGCCTCTTACGATCATGCAATAGGGGCAGCAGGTACAATTCTAACGCCCTACCTAACATAAGCCAGACCGGATTTTACACTATGCCTCGTAAGATTCGGTAGAGAGAAACCAAGAAGCTCGAAATGAAACTGACAGTGAATTTATCAGCTAAACATCGATTTACTAAACGTTTACCCATAAAATAGTCATAATAACGATAACAACTTACTCTGTGGTTCATCCAGATCGACATAATATGAATGCGAATATGACTGACCTCATGGTCTGAGAACGTGGGCGGAAGTGACGTACAGTAGAACTAAACAAAGGCCGGATCCCGTTAAAGAATTCCGGATACATTGCAGCTTCTTGTGCGTAGATTTAGAGTTTTTGTTGAATGGAGAGGCCAATGTTTGTCAACATTTTATTCTGTTGCGCTGCATATGATACAATTATATGTATTAAAGTCATGGTTGCTATGTGGCCCAAAATGGGACCACACGCAAAGTACTGTCGCATAAAAATCCTCCAATTGCCGTTGTCGGCGTAATTCATGACAAATTTCGGAAGGTATGCTTCTTCAGCTACTAAAGCTGGAATGGTTTCAGAGGAAAATTCTTCTCTCATCATGGCTTGCACATTGAAGACATCTGACCTAGAATAAGGTGAAGGAGTTCCGAACCAAACCAATGCTGTACCTGTCAAGTGCAAGTGGAACGCAGCCATGGCCTGTGGATTCGCCGAATCGATCTGTGATAATGTCGTATATTATTGAAATTCTGTTAGAAATTTATCACCATTTCCAGATGGCTCAGCACTTCTCTTCAAATACCTGTGATATTAATCGCTGACTTGTTAATTATTTAACACTTTCTTCTGTTCCAATCCGTTCTAAGTATGCCTCATATTCTTGAGAAACTCTTTGGTAGTTGTTAAAGTTGCTACCAAGACGATTCTTCGATGCAATAATGTCATCACGATTGCAAAGTCCTGATGAATAAACATTAAAACTCTTGCTCAATTTCCATTTTGATGTTTGAAAGTTTTCAAGTATACTTAGATATATAAGCAGCATACAATTCTGTTGCTTAAGTGAATATAGAACTGGTCTAGCCTTGTGAAACTTAGGTGTCGCATTGTCTTCTAAGTAGAGTGTAGCTTTAATGTCCTTCAATTTTCCTATTCCTTAACTGAAAACTGTCTTAAGACTGTTGAAGATATCTTGAAGTCTCTTGTCGGTAGTATCCTTAGGTTCAAGAGCTTTCAGTATTTTGATTTACTGCCAGTTTAATGTAAACTTTGCAAGTCCGTCACTACCGAACAGGGCTGGTCCTGTTTGCTGTACCACTATAAGATCCATGGTTCCTATCTGGTGGTTGATAGTAACGGGCACATGCATCGCTCTTAATAACACTATGTTCTCACCAGTGTAAGTTTTAAGTCTCATTTTTGTCATTTTCAGGGATTGATCACTGAGGTTTTTCCTGTAAAACTCATCAGGAATAAACGTTAAGAAACCCTAGAAACACATTTATCCAAAATCTTTTGATCCGAACATTTCTATTGTCTTCTAAAACTCAAATTACTTATCTCTGGATTCCTAGTCATGTGGGTATAAAGGGGAATGAACAGGCTGATAAAGCAGCTAAGACTGCTCTTCGCCTAGCGCAAACAGATTTGAAACTACCATACACCGACATCAAACCTTCAATTCACTCAGCCATCAAACACCATTGGCAACAAAGGTGGTCTACCGAAACAAACAACAAACTGTTTGAAATTCAACCTACACTTAATCCTAAACTGTCCAGTCGGAGAGACCGCAGAGAGGAAGTTGTTCTCTCTCGGCTCCGAACTGGACACACATATTTTACACATTCCTATCTATTGAGAGGGGAGGATCCTCCCACATGCCATGCATGTGATTCTCCTCTCACAGTGGAGCATATTTTAGTGCACTGTATTGATTTTAAGCACATACGAGATAAGCACTACGATGTCTCCGACATGTACACTTTGTTTCATGCCGTGAGACATAATCGTATTTTTAATTATCTCAAAGAAATCGGTATTTTAGATAAAATATGAACGTTTTTCTTATCATATCATCGTATCAACTCAACATTTCATCGTATCAACTCAACATTTCATCGTTTCATCAACTTTTTGCATGAGTTTTCTCGTGTGTTTTAGCCGAAACTTTTATCCCATGCAAACCTTTTTTATCAAATAAACGTTTACAATCTGTGTTTTAATCTTTACTTGCCTTTTCTTACCCTGACCTTTTATCCTGATATTAATGCCTGACTTGTAGTTTGGCCCTAAATGACCTTAGTTGTCGATGGGCCGTAAAACTCAAACAAACATCAACATTGTGATGCTCTAAGACTTAATACCTGTTTAAAGGATAATAATATAATAATATCCTTTTTTATCATGGGGTCTGCCTAAGCTTCTTTTAGGTCTCTTTTCGACCTAAGTATTTTCAGATTTATACAACTTCAGTTTGTTGTTTAATACTTTTGGCTCCTTTTTCAATAACTCCATGTTCACCTTTGCTCTTTTGTAGTCTCTGTTTAGTAAGTATGTAATCAACTGAGGATTGACTGGAAAACAAAGATGTTTTGTGACCGGTGCCTTGTCTTCCTTTGTTGGAATGCCTCTGTCTGCGGTAATCAGTCTTGGTGATAGAATACTTTCATGACAAGTTTGTGACTGGCAAGTTCTCTAAAACTATCTGCTGTTCTTGTCATCTGAACAAATTATTGAATTTGTCTGAAAAATTCTATGTAGATAGATTTTGTTTACGAAGTAATATCTTCTAACAAACCTCTTCAGCATTTGTGATTATCTCTATGGATCAAATTCATTAATTGTATGCTCCAAAATTTCACCAACTTAGAATTTTCAAGGTTAAAATGAGGTCTAATGCTACTGCTTTCTTGATACGTCGAAACTCGTCATCACACTGGCTAGTCCAAGCCCACTTACCGGTCATATTCTAGTGGTTTTGTTCAGAGGGGTTTTGCAATGGATGATAGGGTCCTTATGAAAACTTGGCATAGTAGTTGACTAGTCCTAGAAAGTTACTTTGACTAATATTTTGTGGACAAGGAGTCTTAGCCACCACTTCTATCTTGCTCTGTGTTTGTGTAAACCGTCCTTGTCAATCCTATGACCAAAAACTCAACGGAGTCTTTGAAAACTCGCATTTCTCTTTGTTTACTCGTAAGCCGTACCTGTCCAAGAACAGTCTCCGAATTTCCCAATTCCAGTATGTTCCTACCAGATTCTTAGTCAAATCTGGGTATGTTTCCGTCGCGGTGAGGTCCGGTGCGGTTAAATCTTGTCCTTCCGACAATTAGACTGAGGAGCGCTGGGATTTGTTTTTTTCCTCTTTAATTGTATAAGACAAATATTTACAGTCAGTGGTGAATTGATAGTATAAAACCCTGTTGTTTTCAAACCAAAGGCTACTCAACTTTATTTCTCGATAAAATTGAGTATGTCACGCGCAATTTTGGAGGCCGCGCGATGAATTATGATGGTCCAAATCAGAAACTTTTGGTGTTTTTAGTAACCGGAACGTACGTTCGATGAACATGTACATGTATCAAATAGGTTTGAACACAATACATGTACTTGTGTAAATACAAATGTAGAAAAGTTACATTGTTTATGTTACTTACCGTACCTCTTTGAGCAATGCTTCCGTGGCGTATGATAAATAAACAATGTTGTACAATGTACAGTTTTGCACATTCCGATGACGTACGCAATGTTTTACATGTTGTGGTGTCTGTGAATTCTGTGCATTTTTGTTCACCTCGGCGGACAGACAAGTCCTGTACGTTATCTAGAATCTACTGTGAATCGGCGAGAGTAGGACTTTACATACACAATGTAACGTTTTGGGTGTTTCGAAATATCAATGAAAGGGAATCCTTCAATTGTAGCTTTACAATAACTTGTAATAGATACCTCTAATATTTATTGAAGTGTTTTAAAACAAAAATATTAAATATAGCTAACATTTTGAGGAGCGGTACAAGTTAACCGTTTACAGTAGTGGGCCTACTGTGTTGTTACAGTTGTTCCTCGAATGCGGACGTCCGATACATTTGAAATCCCTCTAAATCCGGAAAGAATGACATGGACTATGTAAACATCCCGTGTAATGCAAGAAAATTTTTCAAACGTGAACTGATTAAGAAGAACTTAAGTTGATCACAAAAATTGAAGGAAACTCTCTGTTTGTCAACCTCTTGACTCAGGGCTGGTTGAAGTCGGACGCCGCGGTCACACTACGTTTCGAAATTTCCCCTGCCACGTTATAGAATTGTGTAAGCGTGTGAAATCAACGAAGCAAAATATTAAAACCAAAGCTGGCTTGGCACCATGGTGTTTTTTTAACAACAGATTAATAAAATGATTCAATGTTCCATACGCGGAAAACTCAGATATATGCTTTCATCAGACGAAACTCATTTTATTGGTATGTCATTGAATAAATTGCGGGAATTTTCCGCCACTTCAGTGGCTGTTCGAAATGCCTGTCGGAACTAAAACGTATAATTCAATTTTAGTCTTATAAAATGCCATAAACACTATTAAGGTTAAATTTTGAGCTATGAAAATTAATAGTTAAGACTGAAATATAAGGATTAAAGTGCCTCTTCTGGTGGTTCTATGCGAAGGATATAAGTTGAGTAGGGTCATCGAGATATTTGTTTCATGGACCGGCTTCGCGTCCATTCCAAATATTCGATACCCTAACTCAACTTCTATCTTCGATAGACCACAGAAGAGACTTAATCCTGTAATAAAACATTGATTAAGACGTTCTTAATAGACGTCCCACCTTTCTATGCGCTTGATCAAAAATCCGATACCGACACACGTGGTGCGAAAACTTGAAACCAGAACAGCAAATCCCTAAATAGATCATGGTTTCGGGCTAATATTGTTACAGACGACTCTTATGATATAAGTTAGTCTTTTCTTCATGATTTGAGTCATCCTCGTCGCCTATAACGTGGTGTCTTTACCACAGTACTTTCGCCCGTGACATAAAAAACGCAGAAAACCAGCATGGCGTCATAAACAGAAAATATTTGTGTTCAACATTTTATATCACTGCGCAGGGAGTATATAAAAAGGGTTCCGTTGATTCAATTTCCGGGATTGTACTGTGTATTACTATTAGTTATAAATACACTACAGAATTATCACTTACATCTCTATTATAATGATATAAATGAAAAAAAGTTAGACATTGTACGCATACATTTATATTTACAACGGGAGCCGGGAGATAAACATCAAGTATTTGGTATTATATGCTATACCTGATATATAATAACCCGCAACAGACACACACCATGTACCCATTCGCATGTGACACAGGAACATACAGCACTAATCTGTAAGTATGCCATGACCAACCTTTGTGTTTGATAAACCGAAACTGACGCGTATACGCTGGGGACGTTGACGGGTAGCCATGAAATTCACGCATCTGGCAGCATCCAAAGGCATTCCCGTTATCCCGTTAGGTTGTGCGTCTTACAGAGCACGACAACGAACGCTAGCTGTGGGGGTAGTAGTCCCTCACGTTAAATTTCAAATGCAATGTCCGGTCGGAGTTTGCCCAAGACGCTTCCCCTTCTGGGCAGCTGTCGCATTGAAAATCCTCCAATTGCTTGCTCTGAGCTCATAGCAAATTCGGAAGGCGGCTTCTTCAGCCTGCTAAAGCTGGATTGGTTTTAGAGCAAAAATTCTTCACAGACTGCAACATTGGAAGACATTTGGACCTAGAATACGGTGGTAAGAGTTCCGAACCAAATCCAATGCTGGAACCTGTCAAGTGCAGGCTCTGACTTCCCCCTGGGGGCAGGAAGGCGGCGGCCCCATAGGGAATAAGAGGTGAATCCTATTAATTGAACTTGTCTGCATGGATGTGACAAATTTGCCACAAAACATCCTTGGGGGAAACGGTTAACACAAACTTTATAATCAATTTTGCTTAACCATAAATAATTTTAAACTGTCTTTGTTTCAAACTGAAAGACATAAAGACAGTGTCTCATATTGGTAGATAATGGTGTAATATTGAGTGGCTATAATGTAACCAGTTGTCGATGGGCCGAAAACTCAAACAAACAAACAAGACAATATAAGTAACCAGCTATGTAGGCCATTGACTTTTGTTTAAATAAATAACATTACAAACAGTACACTTTACTTTTTATATGCATTCGTACTTTGACATACCGTAAAACGAGCACGAATGGGTATGTGCGATATTTTAAAGGTAGAAATTCAAGGTGCAGATTGCTATATATATATAGTTTCGATGGGCCGTTAAACTCAAACAACAAACAAAGCGCTATATATATGTAACGTAAACGTCGCATAATATGTATCAAGAAAGTGGAGAGCTTTTCTGTTGTTAACGATCATAATTTTGGGCTGCAATTGTCAATATATTTAAAGCAAAATATGAGAACGTTTTCTCGATCATACTTCGTATCAACTCAACATTATCGTTTCATCAACATTGTGCATGGTTTTTCTCCATGTGTTTTAGCCCAAATTTGATTTTATCCATTACAAACCTTTTTTTTTATCAAATTAACGTTTACAACTGTGTTTAAGTCCTTACTTGCTTTTTTTAATCCCTGAACTTTTATCCTGAATATTAAATGCCATGACTTGTAGTTTGGCGCCTATAGACCTTAGTTGTCGATGCGGCCGTAAAACTCAAACAGAACAAACAAATTGTCAAATAATATGACCGGATTTGGTGTGTTGCTTGTGCATTCGGTGACATGCTTCAGTAATATATCAACTTTCAAAAAAGCAAGAGTTCCACTATACCAGAAGACAAAACAGGGAATATAGCACAGTCTCCAAAACATGCACCCTGGCACTTTCCACACACGCTACAACCGGGGAGACCGTCGTTTACATGACAAAAAGCTAGTTAATATGACTTGGTCTCCCCATTGTAGGGCAGTATAAAAAAGTTATAAAACACGGAGAATTTAAACTCCTTTACCAACTTTTGTCTCCTGACGTAGGTGTGGCGTTCCTCGTCAGTGTTTGCCTCGCTGTATCCTTTCCCGTTGTGCAGATATACTGACGATCGCCCCATCAGGGACCTGGTTAGTAACTGTCACTAAAGCGATTCGAGTGACATCTAATAATTGTTTGTTTCGGTGTGAAGTGGCAGTACCTAAGTAGGTTTACAGGGAGATGAATTCGGGAATCTAGTTTCACATTCGGGTGTCCGTTAATATCTATTCGAGCGCCTTGCTGAATGTTGTCTTACAAAACGTTATTTGTTGATTCAGTGTTTGCCGTACAATTCAAGGTCTTGTTTGTATTTCTTGTATGAGCTTGATGTTATCTCTTTTGCAATTTTCTATGATAAAGTGAAAGTGTCTCTGCTCTAAAGCTTGTCAAAGGGTTCCTGTTTTGATTGTTTTTTCAGTTTGCATCCTAAGCTGATTAGGATAAGGTGATCAAAAGCTGCTGTCGTTTACTTCTAGGAGTTGTATCAGTAGAAGCGCATGTATTCCTCAATTTGCAACCAAGTCGCATTGTTCTAGCGTCCGTCAAAATATTCTCTTATAATTCCTTTCATCTGGGGATTGATTCAGTGAGCTCGCAAATGGATGCGGTTTTTGTTAATACATAGGTGGATGACCACTGAGTAAATAGCCATTATGGACATTTAGGTTTGTATCCTCTGTGTGGATGGACAGTCATTTATATATATATTCTAAATCTCTAAAATTATGATTATATATATTTTGAAAGAACAATAAATTTCGGACATAAGTTATATTGGAGATGAAATGCTTAAATACTGTCCTTTTTATCTCGAACCATTATTCCAATACAATCAATTGCTACAATATATGGTTCATGAAATATGTTTAAAATTAGAATTTTTGTTGAATACATATGTGAACTATAACTCATTGTTACTAGAAGAAACTAATATAGGCAATGCCTGATTGTTTTGATCTTTTTGTTAATTTCGGGAAGAAAATTTTGTTGAAATGAAAAAAAAGTGAAAAAAAAAAGTTTTTTTGTTTTTTTATGATTGTCGAAAGCATTGGGGAGGGCACACCATATCGAGACATTGTTTCACGTAGAATTCTAGTCGTGCTTGCACCATTGTAATTTTTGCAAGATATCTGACCTTTTACGGACGGGATGGTTTTGTGGCTGTCGCATTTCCGCCGAGTGATAACTTTTTTTAAGGTGGAATTTCTGAAAATTTGAATGTTATTGTATATAGGGCAAAACACTATCTGTTTTCAAAAATTGGTGTATTCAATGAATATGTCAGAATCAGAATGAAATATCGCAACAACAAAGCCAATTTGGTTGTTCAAATACTGGAACCTTTTTTCTTTAACTATCATTTTCGAAATGACACATTATTTTCTGTTCAGTTCCGTTCAGAATAAATAATCTACAATGTTTTAGTTTTTCAAAAAGCTTCAGAATATCTGCCTATAGATAAATTTCGGCCTTCCTCATCTTGACTGCCTGTAAAGTTCGTCTTTTCATCGGTGGGATCAAAAATGCCTATAGAAAAGTATTCGCCTTATTCAGGTCCGCCTTCTCATCTGGGTAAAAGTCAGTATATTTTGACTGACAGGTAGTTTGTTCTAGAAAGAAAGACAAGCCATTTTAATTGATAAATAATATCTGCAAAAGTCTTAGAATCTTACACTACATGAATTATTTTAAGCATTTTGATGATGCCAATAGAAAGAGCAGATATCACGATGGCAGCCAATCTGCATATTAAATTACCTATAAAGATTTACATGGGGTGTAATGTCTGTTCTGTACGGGTAATGTGTATTATCTAGATCAGG
>SAYR01017192.1:145937-320236 GCA_004382745.1 Argopecten irradians irradians | reverse complement strand
CTCTCGGCTCCGAACTGGACACACATATTTTACACATTCCTATCTATTGAGAGGGGAGGATCCTCCCACATGCCATGCATGTGATTCTCCTCTCACAGTGGAGCATATTTTAGTGCACTGTATTGATTTTAAGCACATACGAGATAAGCACTACGATGTCTCCGACATGTACACTTTGTTTCATGCCGTGAGACATAATCGAATTTTTAATTATCTCAGAGAAATCGGTATTTTAGATAAAATATGAACGTTTTTCTCATATCATCGTATCAACTCAACATTTCATCGTTTCATCAACATTTTGCATGAGTTTTCTCGTGTGTTTTAGCCAAAACTATTTTATCCCATGCAAACCTTTTTTTTTTATCAAATAAACGTTTACAATCTGTGTTGTACCTGTTTAAAGGACTCTGGGCCCAACCATCTTACTAGAAGATCAAGTTCTTCTGTAAAAGTAACATCAAGCTCTCTTATATGTTCTTGAAGCTGGCTTACCAAAGCATGACTCTATCGTTCATAGAGAATTGAGTGAATCTTGACAACATAATATCCTTTTTTATCATGCAGGTCTGCCTAAGCTTCTTTTAGGTCTCTTTTCGACCTAAGTATTTTCATATTTATATCAACTCCAGTTTGTTGTTTTAATACTTCTGCCTCCTTTTCAATAAACTCCATGTTCACCTTTGCTCTTTTGTAGTCTCTGTTTAGTAAGTATGTAATCAACTGAGGATTGACTGGAACACAAAGATGTTTGTGACCATGCCTTGTCTTCCTTTGTTGGAGTGCCTCTGTCTGCGGTATCAATCTTAAGCTTGTAACTGAGGATTGACTGGAACACAAAGATGTTTGTGACCGTGCCTTGTCTTCCTTTGTTGGAATGTCTCTGTCTGCGGTATCAGTCTTGGTGGATAGAATACTTTCATGAACAAGTTTGTGACTGGCAAGTTCTCTAAAACTATCTGCTGTTCTTGTCATCTGAACAAAATTATTGAATTTGTCTGAAATATCTATGTAGATAGATTTGTTTACAAGTAATTCTTCTAACAAACCTTCTTCAGCATTTGTGATTATCCTATGGATCAAATCATTAATTGTAGCTCCAAATTTCACCAACTTAGAATTTTCAAGGGTTAAAATGAGGTCTAATGCTACTGCTTTCTTGATACGTCGAAACTCGTCATCACACTGCTAGTCCAAGCCCACTTCCGGTCATATTCTAGTGGTTTGTTCAGAGGGTTTGCAATGGATGATAGGGTCCTTATGAACTTGGCATAGTAGTTGACTAGTCCTAGAAATTACTTTGACTAATATTTTGTGGACAAGGAGTCTTAGCCACCACTTCTATCTTGCTCTGTGTCTTGTGTAAACCGTCCTTGTCAATCCTATGACCACAAAACTCAACGGAGTCTTTGAAGAACTCGCATTTCTCTTTGTTTACTCGTAAGCCGTACCTGTCCAAGAACAGTCTCCGAATTTCCCAATTCCAGTAATGTTCCTACCAGATCTTAGTCAAATCTGGGTATGTTTCCGTCGCGGTGAGGTCCGGTGCGGTTAAATCTTGTCCTTCCGACAATTAGACTGAGGAGCGCTGGGATTTGTTTTTCCTCTTTAATTGTATAGACAAATATTTACAGTCAGTGGTGAATTGATAGTATAAACCCTGTTGTTTTCAACCAAAGGCTACTCAACTTTATTTCTCGATAAATTGAGTATGTCACGCGCAATTTGGAGCCGCGCGGATGAATTTATGATGGTCCAAATCAGAAACTTTTGGTGTTTTCAGTAACCGGACGTACGTTCGATGAACATGTACATGTATCAAAATAGGTTTGAACACATATACATGTACTTGTGTAAATACAAATGTAGAAAAGTTACATTGTTTATGTTACTACCGTACCTCTTTGAGCAATGCTTCGTGGCGTATGATAAATAAACAATGTTGTACAATGTACAGTTTTGCACATTCCGATGACGTCGCAATGTTTACATGTTGTGTGTCTGTGAGTCTGTGCATTTTTGTTCACCTCGGCGGACAGACAAGTCCTGTACGTTATCTAGAATCTACTGTGAATCGGCGAGAGTAGGACTTTACATACACAATGTAACGTTTGGGTGTTTCGAAATATCAATGAAAGGGAATCCTTCAATTGTAGCTTTACTAATAACTTGTAATAGATACCTCTAATATTTATTGAAGTGTTTTAAAACAAAAATATTAAATATAGCTTAACATTTTGAGGAGCGGTACAGTAACGTTTACAGTAGTGGGCCTACCTGTGTTGTACAATTGTTCCTCGAATCGACGTCCGAACATTTGAAATCCTCTAAATCCGGAAAGAATTACATGGAACTATGTAAACATCCCGTGTAATGGCAAGAAAATTTGTCAAACGTGAACTGAATTAAGAAAAACTTCAAGTCGATCACAAAAATTGAAGAAAACTCTCTGTTTGTCACACCTCTTGACGTCAGGGCGGTTGAAGTCGGGGACGCCGCGTCACACTACGTTTCAAATTTCCCTGCCACGTTATAGAATTGTGTAAGCGTGTGAAAATCAACGAAGCAAAATATTAAAACAAACTGCTTTGCACCATGGTGTTTTTTTACACAACAGATAAATAAAATGATTCAATGTTCCATCCGGGAAAACTCAGATATATGCTTCATCAGACGAACTCATTTTATTGGTATGTCATTGAATAAATTGGCGGGAATTTCCGCCACTTCAAGTGGCTGTTCGAAATGCCGTCGGAACTAAAACGTATAATTCAATTTTAGTCTTATAAAATGCCATAAACACTATTAAGGTTAAATTTTGAGGCTATGAAAAATAATAGATTAAGACTCGAAATATAAGGATTAAGTGCCTCTTTCTGGTGGTTCTATGCGAAGGATATAAGTTGAGTAGGTCATCTGATATTTGTTTCATGGACCGCTTCGCGGTCCATTCCAAATATCGATACCCTACTCAACTTTATCCTTCGATAGAACCACCAGAAAGAGACTTTAATCCTTAATAAAACATTGATTAAGACGTTCTTAATAGACGTCCCACCTTTCTATGCTTTGATCAAAAATCCGATACCGACACACGTGGTGCGAAACTTGAAACCAGAACAGCAAATCCCTAATAGATCATGGGTTTCGGGCTAATATTGTTACAGACAGACTCTTATGATATAAGTTAGTCTTTTCTTTCATGATTTGAGTCATCCTCGTCGCCTATACGTGGTGTCTTTACCACAGTACTTCGCCGTGACATAAAAAACGCAGCTAACCAGCATGGCCGTCATAACAGAAATATTTGTGTTCACATTTTATATCACTGCGCAGGGAGTATATAAAAGGGGTCCGGTTGATTCAATTTCCGGGATTGTACTGTATTACTATTAGTTAGTAAATACACTACAGAATATATCACTTGACATCTCTATTTATAATGGTTAGTACATGTGTACGCATACATTTATATTACAACGGGAGCCGGGAGATTAAACATCAAGTATTTAGTATTATATCTTATACCTGATATATAATACCCCAACAGACCACACAATGTACCCATTCCATGTGACACACAGGAACATACAGCACTAATCTGTAAGTATGCCATGACCAACCTTTGTGTTGATAACCGAAAACTGACCGTATACGCTGGGGACTGTTGACGGTAGCCATGAAATTCACCCATTCTGGCAGCATCCAAAGCATCCCGTTATCCCGTTAGGTTGTGCCTTTACAAGCACGGACAACGAACGCTAGCTGTGGGGGTAGTCCCTCAGTAAATTTCAATGCAATGTCCCGGTCTGATTTGCCAAGACGCTTCCCCTTCTGGGGCACTGTCGCATGAAAATCCTCCAATTGCTGCTCTGAGCGTCATAGCAAATTTCGGAAGGCGGCTTCTTCAGCTGCTAAAGCTGGATTGGTTTTAGAGCAAAATTCTTCACAGGACTTGCACATTGAAGACATTTGACCTAGAATACGGTGTAAGAGTTCCGAACCAAATCAATGCTGGACCTGTCAAGTGCAGGCTCTGACTCCCCCTGGGGCAGGAGGGGCGGGGCCCAATAGGGGAATAAGAGGTGAATCCTATAAATTGCAACTTGTCTGCATGGATTGTGACCAAATTTGGCCACAAACATCCTTGGGGAAGGTAACAAAACTTATATCAATTTTGGCTTAAGCATAAATAATTTTAAACTGTCTTTTTTCAAACTGAAAGACATAAAGACAGTGTCTCATATTGTAGATATGGTGTAATATTGAGTGGCTATAATGTAACCAGTTGTCGATGGGCCGTAAAACTCAAACAAACAAACAAACAAACAAATATAATGTAACCAGCTATGTAGGCCATTGACCTTTTGTTTAAATTAAATCACTTACAAACAGTACACGTTTACTTTTGTATATCATTCGTACTGTCTGACATACATGTAAAACGACAGAATGGGTATGGCGATATTTTAAAGGTAGAATTCAAGGTCAGATTGCTATATATATATAGTTGTCGATGGGCCGTAAAACTCAAACAAACAAACAAAGCTATATATATGTAACGTAAACTTCGCATAATATGATATCAAGAAAGTGGAGAGCTTTCTGTTGTAACGATATATTTTTGGCTCATTGTCAATATATTTTAAGCAAAATATGAACGTTTTCTCATCATACATCGTATCAACTCAACATTTCATCGTTTCATCAACATTGTGCATGATTTTCTCATGTGTTTTAGCCAAATTTATTTTATCCCATACAAACCTTTTTTTTTATCAAATTAACGTTTACAATCTGTGTTTAAGTCCTTACTTGCTTTTTCTTACCCTGAACTTTTATCCTGATATTAATGCATGACTTGTAGTTTGGCCCTAAATGACCTTAGTTGTCGATGGGCCGTAAAACTCAAACAAACAAACAAATTGTCAATATAATATGACCGGATCGGGTGTGTTGCTTGGTGCATTCGGTGACATGCTTCAGTAATATATCACTTTAAAAAAGGCAAGAGTTCCACTATACAGGAAGACAAAACAGGAATATAGCACAGTCTCCAAAACATGCACCTGGCACTTCACACACGCTACACACCGGGAGACCGTCGTTACATGACAAAAGCTAGTTAATATGACTTGGTCTCCCATTGTAGGGCATATAAAAGTTATAAAACACGGAGATTTAAACTCCTTTACCACTTTTGTCTCCTGACATAGTGTGGTCCTCGTCAGTGTTTTCCTCGCTGTATCCCTTTCCCGTTGTGCAGATATACTGACCGATCCCCATCAGGGGACCTGAGTTAGTAACTGTCACTAAAGCGAGTTCGAGGTGACATCTAATATTGTTTGTTCGGAGTGAAGTTGGCAGTACCTAAGGTAGGTTTTACAGGGAGATGAATTCGGGAATCTATTTCACATTCGGTGTCGTAGATATCTATTCGAGCGCCTTGCTGAAGTGTTGTCTTACAAAACGTCATTTGTTGATTCAGTTGTTTGCCGTACAATTCAAGGTCTTGTTTGTATTTCTGTATGAGCTTGATGTTATCTCTTTTCATTTTCTGATAAAGTGAAAGTGTCTCTGCTCTAAGCTTGTCAAGGTCCTGTTTTGATTTTTTTTCAGTTTGCATCCTAAGCTGATAGGATAAGTGATCAAAAGCTCTGTCGTTTACTTCTAGGAGTGTATCAGTAGAAGCGATGTATTCCTCAATTTGCACCAAGTCGCATTGTTCTGGTCCGTCAATATATCTCTTTATAATTCCTTTCATCTGGGGATTGATTTCAGTGAGCTCGCAAATGGAATGGGTTTTTTTTAATACATAGGTGGATGACCACTGGTAAATAAGCCATTATGGACATTTAGGTTTGTATCCTCTGTGTGGATGGATCCAGTCATTTATATTATATTCTAATCTCTAAATTATGATTATATATATTTTGAAAAACAATAAATTTCGGACATAAGTATATTGGAGATGAAATCTTAAATACTGTCTTTATCCCAACATTACTCATCAATACAATTGCTACAATATATGTTCATGAATATGTTTAAAATTAGAATTTTGTTGAATCATATGTATATACTCATTGTTACTAGAAGAAAACTAATATAGGCAATGCCTGTTGTTTGATCTTTTTTTGTTATTCGGAAGAAAATTTGTTGAAAATGAAAAAAAAAAGTTTTTTGTTTTATGAATTGTCGAAAGGCATTGAGGGCACACCATATCGAGACATTGTTCACAGTAGAATTCTAGTTGTCTTCCCTTGTAATTTTTGCAAGATAACTGACCTTACGGACGGATGGGTTTTGTGGCTGTCGCCATTTCGCCGAGTGATAACTTTTTAAGGTGGAATTTCTGAATTTGAATGTTATTGTATATAGGCAAAACACTATTTGTTTTCAAAAATTGGTGTATCAATAATATGGTCAGAATCAGAATGAAATATCGCACAACAAAGCCAATTTGGTTGTTTATACTGAACTTTTTTTCTTTAACTATCATTTTCGGAAATGACACATTATTTTCTGTTCAGTTCCCGTTCAGAATAATAATCTACATGTTTAGTTTTCAAAAGCTTCAGAATCATCTGCCTATAGATAAATTTCGCCTTCTCATCTTGACTGCCTGTAAGTTTCGTCTTTTCATCGTGGGATCAATGCCTATAGAAAAGTTTCGCCTTATTCAGGGTCCGCCTTCTCATCTTGGTAAAAGTCAGTATATTTTGACTGACAGTAGTTGATCTAGAAAGAAGACAAGCCATTTAATTGGTAAGTAATATCTGCAAAAGTCAGAATCCTTACACCTACATGAATTATTTTAAGACATTGTGATGCCAATAGAAGAGCAGATATCACATGGCCAAATCTGCATATTAAATTACCTATAAAGTTTACATGGGGTGTAATGTCTGTTCTGCACGGTATGTGTATTATCTAATCAGGCATAACGACACTATAGATAGGTAGATATATATATGTATAACTGTAAGTTTAGTTTGATTGTTCTTATGTTTCTGATAATATTACCTACTAGGGTAATTAAAAATGTGTAAAATGGCGACTGGGCCTTAAATGTAACATAAAACAATGTTTCACCTTGGATAATTGTGTTTTGGGTATATCTATTTTCTTAAAAGCCATACATCTAATGTAAGTATATATTTAAGGAATGATTTTTATTGATTATTGTTTACTGGTGTGTAAACTGCATTTTTTTTTGTACAGATATTTTAAGTGACGCGCGTTATATTTACATTTCGATAGATCATTTCATTAAAAAATGAAACATTCAAATAAAATAAAACTGTTTTGTTTTTTCAACATTATACGATTGTTGTAACAGTCGGTCAATTGATGGAATCCCGGAACAGCTGGCTTCAATTTGGCGCGAAATGTTGTCAAATTCAGCGAGTACACAAAATATAGTTTCACATTAACTTCATCCCATTTATACAATATTTGTTAAATATTTTGTTTGCTTAGATTTAATGAAAGATTTATATTACATTCATACATGCAGTATATTGATTATTTGTCAAACAGATACAAATAGGCTTAGTCGGATGTGCATTCACACTATTTGCGGAAGTCAGTGTTCCGGTGTGTGTGTTCTTGCGCCGCAACCACTGCGTTCACGCAAGTGTTAACGATTTTGCAGTTGGTAAAGTTATATAGCAAAGAGAAAACGAAAATGTAAATATATAGTATTACATGTGTTTCAATAAAAGTCATAAATTTTATGTAAGTAATATAGTAAATTCCAGTGTTTCAATAAAAGTCATACATCTAATGTAAGTATGTGTTTCAATGTTCCTTTATTACTGTCAGACAACCATGACCCTGGCTGTTAATAGGAAGTTAATCAATCAAACAAACATACCAAGGGTCGGTAGATCTTACACACAATTGTAAATGGTAAAAGGCTTGATGCGCAATAATTCGTAATGTAAAATACCTAATTATAATTACCTCACGATCACTAATGTCACGTGTAACAAAGTTGTATCTTTCCATAAAGAGATGTTATCCTGTTAAATCCATGAACATTGAAAAAGGTTCACTTTATAAACATCCCATTCGTTAAATAATTATAATATCAATCGTTACCTCTGGTCCACATTATCCCGTGTCAATCTTTTTTTTTCTGTCCCGAGACTTAAAATATTAGTCTGCATTATTCATATTCCTATAACTTCAGAATTCACTGCCATATAATCTGATATATTTGACTGCAAATTGTTTTTATCAGCTGTATTGTTGCTTGGCTTATTATCCTGTGAGAGGAATGATAACGATACAAATTCATCTGGTTCCAGTTCACCATGTTTTATTCGCCATCTTCGTTCTTTCTAATCTCTAAATCGGATCCGGACTCTCCGGAACCTAGACGTACATACTAAAATAAGAAATCAACATTTCGCTTAAATCATATAAATTCTATGGTCATTTACAGTACATCCGCCGCCAAAAATAAAATTCTGACAATTTTGGGCGAACCACAGCATTTAGTCACCAAAATCATGGAATACATATAAAACATCTGCATGGAATATATTTGGCATCTTGATAACATAATGCATTACCTATTTGACATATATTGGTACCTAATGTAGGAACTTGTAGCAATAAACATGCCTGATAATCACTTGTGAAATGACAAATGTGCATGAACTAACAGGGTAGAGCAACTAAAAAATAAATACTGTACTTAAAATTTAATCAAGAAAATAGCATATTATGCATTAAGGGCAACAAACAAAAATATAACTATTTTGACTAGAAAAATTCACATTGTTAGGCAAAAATATCATTGCAATTTATCAAATGCCACTGTTAAATTTTATTTATCCTAAGAAAATCCATAGATCCATAAATGGTCAATTCAGTAATAGTACATTATAGGATCTTTATTTAAGGATTAACTTGAATAGTTTTTTTATGTTATGGAGAATATAACAACAAAAATCTGAGTTGTACTCTAAATAAACCGCGAGGCGGTTTATGATGAGAGTACACTCAGATTTTGTGTTATATCTCCATACATAAAAAATCTATTCAAATTAATGCTTATATTCAAATTTACTAAAGATGATCTCTTCAATACTCAAAATTCATTCTGGGACTCTTTTGTCTATGAAATCATTACGCGCGTCATCTCAGCCAATAGAAAGCAACGTCACAAAGGCGACGCCATTTTTTCCTTTATGGGCTGATAAAGTAAATTTTTAATACCATGAAAATGCTCGTAACAAGCAAAATTGAATTATATTGCATATACATACAATTCAATTACTGACAACAGTAATCAAGAACCCTAGAAAAACATCAATCCAAAATCTTTTGATCCAAACAATTATATTTGTTTTTCTAAACTCAAATTACTTATCTCTGGATTCCAGCCATGTGGGTATAAAGGAAATGGAAAGGCGATAAAGCAGCTAAGACTGCTCTTCGCCTAGCACAAACACATTTTGAAACTACCTTACACCGACATCAACCTTCAATTCACGTCAGCCATCAACACATTTGCAACAAGGTGGTCTACCGAAACAAACAATAAACTGTTTAAAATACAACCTACACTTAATCCTAAACTGTCCAGTCGGAGAGACCGCAGAGAGGAAGTTGTACTCTCTCGGCTCCGAACTGGACTCACATATTTTACACATTCCTATCTATTGAGAGGGAGGATCTCTACATGCCATGCATGTGATTCTCTCCTCTCACAGTGGAGCATTTTTTATTGCATTGTATTGATTTTAAACACATACGAGATAATTACTACGATGTCTCCGACATGTACTTTGTTTCATTGTCGTGAGACATAATCGTATTTTAATTATCTCAAGAGATCGGTATTTAAGCAAAAAATTATGAACGTTTTTCTCATCATAACATCGTATCAACTCAACATTTCATCGTTTCATCAACATTGTGCATGAGTTTTTCTCATGTGTTTTAGCCAATTTATTTTATCCATGCAAACTTCTTTTTTATCAATTTAACGTTTACAATCTGTGTTTTAGTCCTTACTTGCTTTTTTCTTACCCGAACTTTTTCTGATAATAATGCATGACTTGTAGTTTGGCCCTAAATGACCTTAGTTGTCGATGGGCGTAAAACTCAACAAACAACAAACAAAAAAGTCATGCAAAAATGTCTTTTACACGAGGCAGCGGATACTGCTCAATTTTAAGTGTCTTGTTAACTGTCACCTTAAATCGCCACACAGGCGAACCGATCCATCGCGCTTGATCACCGGAACTAGGGGTGTAGCCCACTCACTATTGTTTATTATCCGAAACTTGGCTGTCAAAGATTCAACAAACGCATCAAGAGTTATTTTTTACACTTTCTCCCGCTCACTTCGTAACTAATCATAAAACAATTGGATAGAATTATCAAGGAATCAGGTACAATAATAAACTAAATTCAAAACAAATAAATATCCGAATGGGTTACTTCCCCTAGACCGTACATGTCATAGATAGATACTCATGACCAGTACATCATATATATAACATGCCCACCCCCCCACACCCCAACACCTCGAAAAAATGAACCCCGTGAAAATATCTATCATCTAGTTACTACTCTGTTAAGACATCAACCTGAGTGTGTTACCTTATCAAGTTTGAACTGTAATATGTGAACTTGTCACTGTGATTAGATCAGCAGCCATGCTACAGACATAATCCAGTAAATTGACTAGCAATTTAAGACAAATGTTACAATGCTACAGTAATGCTCATACATTAGTTAGGGTTAAGAAAACATAGGATTACTGACTAAGTTGAAGACAAGCGATATCCCTGCCTAGAAAAATTCTAGATTGATTAGTATGCTGTCATTTATTAACTTACAAACCTTTGAAAACATATTGAATCGTATTATCAGATTGCAAGCAATCCATTTTACAAATTATAAAGTTCAAAACTTATTCAACATCATCAACATAATGTTCTGAATAGCACTGCAAAGCTCTGGTCATAAATTCAGACAAATGAAAATGGAAAAAACATCATCTGAATGTATATAAACAATTGTCATGAAACAGATAATGTTCACGTCTACACTAAAGGTGGAGGTCTCCGACGGATCTCCTTTCTAGCATCGTCAGCAAGGTCACGTAAGGGCACCAAATTGCGTTTTTGTTATGGTTCGCCTTTTTTGATGAAAAATATATTCATAGTTAGTACCACTTTTTAGCACGATGGAGCGTAGCTCCATCGTAGCTTATAGCATACCCTCTAGTTTTGAAAATCACGTTGTGAACAGGATATCTCAAGTTATACACCATTGACAGCAATTAGATTTGGCAGAGACATGTAGTTATAGATAAGGACGGAACTGATAAAACTTGGCGACAAACAGACATAACTCTATTTTGAGGAATTAAAATATATTTCATTCCTTCTTTTGTCTATAGTAATATTTAAATGAGACACAATGCATTATGGGAAATTATATGGCCGACGGTACCACTTCATACAAAAGAAATTAAAGTTTAAGAAAAGATTAAGGCAATTAAGAAATATTCATTATTTTTCTATTTCTTAATATGTTACTCAAAGTGTCATGCATCATAAATACCTGTGTTGGATAATCATCTTCCCTGGACAGTGTCACAAGTCAGGTGACCTAGTTTCATCTAGATGCTGTTTAGGCCTATATGTGTGTGTAAATGTGTTACATATACCATTTACTGTTAAGGGAAAAACAATGGTTGAGAGTTAATTAATGTATTTTGTTATCAAGGCCTGGGAAGGCTCGACTGTAGCTGCAATGTCAATTTTGTTGACCGTTAGTACACATTCCGTTGTGCCGAGACCCAGCCTATACAACTTGTGCATTGTTATCTTAATTGTGAATTTATATTGTGTTTAAGAAAATGAGATATAAAGATAAGTAATTAATTTCAACGTATTGAAGCGAATTCAGTTTACCTCTTATAACCGGGAAGCCAAACATCATTGATTTTTTTGACACCTATATAATGAATTAAGCCCTCCTCCGGAGGGTATCTTTTAAAAGTCTAGTCTAAAACACTTTGATTATACATAGTTGTACATGTGTGATACCGATAAGCAATCATACAGGAAAATTTTCCCCAAATTATTTTTTTATCATATAACAATATTCTGATAAATTTGAATAAACAGCATTGTTAAATTTTGAATTTTATTAAATTTCTAATATTGAAGTTAAGTTGATGCTATTTGAGTTGGTCCCAACAATATTTCTTACTAAGAAGATGCTGCTTCTTGCATCGCTCACTTACTTTAAAAAGTCCTGCTCAGAAAAAACTGTTCTGCACAAATCAATCTTTTTATAAAAATGTTGATCTATATATAACTTAACATGTGATGAATGACATCTGTCTTGAAAAAATTTTATGATTGTTTTAATACCAACATTGATAACAATTAAATAAAAGTGGTCGTTTGAATTGTCCTAATTAATTATTAGTTTAAACAGTGCATATGAATGATAATCAAGAATATTAGTCAAAACCAATTGTTAAACATAAATTAACTGGACCATCGTGCTACGAGGCCATTGGCCTCTTGTTCTTTTGGCCAAAATACGTTGTATCTTTCCAGAGACGATGAAGATAACACAGCAGGTCAACTTTGGCGCTATACCGAAATCGAATGGGTTTCCGCACTGTACGCTTCGGTCTTAAAGAAACTGGGGGTTGGTCATTCTGTCTTAGCAGACCTAGGTTAGTTTCGAATCTGTGGCCGGAGGGCTCAACAGTAAGATTAGAAGAATCAGACAATTTTCCAGTTGTGGACTCTGCAGGGTTATGCTGTTAATTTTAAGCCAAAAAGTGTGACTGACAGGATACCACCCTGAGGGACACCTATCTCCTGTTTTTTGTGTTTCTGAATAAGTTGAACCGGTTCGAACTTTGAAATGCCTGTCAGATATAAAATTTGAAATAAACTTTGGCAAATTACAACGTATACCGATATCATGGAGATCGTTCATGATTCCATATTGCCAAGTTGTGTCGTATGCCTTTTCAAGGTCAAAGAATACGGCCACAAGATGTTCTTTCTTGGCAAAGGCTTCTCGTATAAATGTTTCTAGTCTTAACTAAATGGTCTACCGTTCCTCTACGGTTTCTAAAGCCGCTTTGCAAAGGACTTAAAATACTGTTTGATTTCAGGAACCAAACTAATCTAGTATTTATCATACGTTCAGCATAACCAAATGTCTTGGTCAATCTACAGAAGGGTCTCTATTTGTGGATGATTTCTTGATCTGGTACAGATCAAGGAATATGCACACTATAGAACGACAAATGTAACAATGTTTTGGCAAATTACAAAATTGGGCTGACGAAAATGGCTTTAGATTTTCAAGATCAAAAACTGTCTGCATGCATTTCTGTCAAAAACGAAAACCACACAACGACCCAGACCTCACACTCAATGGAATTAAAATTCCAGTAGTTGAACAAACTAAATTTCTTGGATTAATATTTGATTCGAAACTGTCCTTTGTTCCACACATAAAACATCTGAAGGATAAGTGCTCGAAGGCGCTGAACATTCTACGTGTTCTGTCCCAATCTGATTGGGGTGCAGACCGTGAGATGCTTCTGCGTATCTACCGGGCACTTGCTAGATCAAAACTTGACTACGGCTCGATTGTCTATGGATCGGCTCGCAGCTATTATCTACAGATGCTTGACCCTATCCAGAATCAGGGACTGCGTCTGGCACTTGGAGCTTTTCGAACAACACCTGTGAAGAGTCTCCATGTGGCAGCTAATGAGCCATCTCTAGACGATCGACGAAAGAAATTATCCTTACAGTATGCTGCTCAACTAAAATCCAATCCCAAAAACCCCGCATTCGATGTTGTATTTAATCCACAACACCAGGACATATTCAGACAAAATCAAAAGCTCATACCAACATTTGGCATCAGAATTTCAAAGTTTTTGCAGGAACTAAATATAAATTTCGACACCATTGACGAGTACACCATATCGGATGTACCACCATGGCTCATCCAAACACCTGATTACAATTTATCTTTGCATGAGAGAGCAAAGTCCTGTGCATTACCCGAAGAACATAAATCCTCCTTTCGGGAGTGCATCAGGACTTTCCCTGATCATGTTAAGATCTACACTGACGGCTCAAAAGATGGTGATAAAGTTGCGGCAGCATGCTGTACATCAAATCACTGTTCCTTTATCGGACTTCCAGATGTTGCCTCCATTTTCTCTGTGGAAGCTTGTGCTATCGGTCTGTCTCTTGACCACGTCGAAGAACACCGCATTGAAAAGGCAATCATCTGTTCCGACTCTCTTTCGGTTCTTCAGGCTTTGAAATCAAGAAACCCTAGAAGTACTTTAATCCGAACCTTTCGATTATCTTCTAAAACTCAAATTACTTATCTCTGGATTCCCAGTCATGTGGGTATAAAGGGGAATGAACAGGCTGATAAAGCAGCTAAGACTGCTCTTCGCCTAGCACAAACAGATTTGAAACTACCATACACCGAAATCAAACCTTCAATTCAGTCAGCCATCAAACACCATTGACAACAAAGGTGGTCTACCGAAACAAACAATAAACTGTGTAAAATTCAACCTACACTTAATCCTAAACTGTCCAGTCGGAGAGACCGCAGAGAGGAAGTTGTTCTCTCTCGGCTCCGAACTGGACACACATATTTTACACTTCTTATCTATTGAGAGGGGAGGATCCTCCCACATGCAATGCATGCGATTCTCCTCTCACAGTGGAGCATATTTTAGTGCATTGTATTGATTTCAAGCACATACGAGACAAGTACTACGATGTCTCCGACATGTACACTTTGTTCAATGTCGTGAGACATAATCGTATTTTTAATTATCTCAAAGAAATCGGTATTTTAGATAAAATATGAATGTTTTCTCATCATATCATCGTATCAACTCGGCATTTCATCGTTTCATCAACATTGTGCATGAGTTTTCTCGTGTGTTTTAGCCAAAACTATTTTATTCCATGCAAACCTTTTTTTATGAAATAAACGTTTACAATCTGTGTTTTAATCCTTACTTGCCTTTTCTTACCCCGATCTTTTATCCTGATATTAATGTCTGACTTGTGGTTTGGCCCTAAATGACCATAGTTGTCGATGGGCCGTAAAACTCAAACAAATAAACAAACTCTGCAGGGAGAGCCGGTAAAGTTTGACGCTTCGTAGGGCGGGCCTTCAGGACTGTAGTCTGGGCCGATGTTGGGTCCGTCGAGTCCTCAGTAGATTCGTTGGTCTCATGAACATGTTTTTGGTCATTCCGAAAGCATGGGGTAGGAGCTGTTGTACGGATATATGTTATTTTAAGCCTTTTGCTATGTATTGGCTTTGGAAGAACCTTGTCTTTCTCTTTGTGGCGCAAAGACACCATGTATGGGCTAGGTAAACTGATGACTTCATAAGGTCCTACATAACGATTTTGTAGCTTTTGTCCTTGACCTGTTGGGTCTTTAGCGATATATACATAGTCCCCTACACTGATATTCAAAGGTTTAGTCTTCACATTTATCCTGTCTTGGATAGTTACTTTGGTTTTGATAGCATTTTCTTGTGCTTCCTTCCGTATTATCGAAAGACGTTTGTCGACTTCTGAAATATAGCCATGAATGTCTTTTGGAAGCTCCTGGAAATTGGTGGCAGCGACCAAGACAGTCCAAGACTGAAAGTATTTTGTTTGAAATCCATCACGACGCCATTTTCATGTAGAAAACTTGTCCCCAAAATCATAGGATGTATTATTGTCATATTGACCTTGAGGGATGTATTGACCTTGTCTTTGTCTGTATTGTGGACTGGGAGTGTGACCTTGACCTTGGTAAATTGGTCTGTGTTGTTGGTATTGGTTAGGCCCTGTGGTCAAATTAGCGAACATTTCTGTTGAATTTTTCACCTGGGCTTTAAGCTCTGTGATTTCGGAGTTTGGTTTTTGTGCCACAACAGCACATGACGTTCTTTCAATCTGAGCGCCACAGCTCTCCGCCATTTTGGCCTTTGTGAGGGCCTCATCTAGTGATTTTGGTGAGCCACCTCCAACATACAACGCTAGTTCTTTCGGGAGACTCGTAATGAACTTGGCCATTAGTTCGTTCATGTTCAGGTTTTTTGTTTGTTTGTTTGATTAATTAACGTCCTATTAACAGCTATGGTCATGTAAGGACGGCCTCCTATGCATGCGGTGTGTTGCGTGTATGTTGTGCGAGGTGCGTGTTTTGGGAGACTGCGGTATATTTATGTTGTGTCTTCTTGTATAGTGGAACTGTTACCCTTTTTATAGTGCTATATCACTGAAGCATGCCGCCGAAGACACCAAGCAACACACTCCACCCGGTCACATTATACTGACAACGGGCGAACCTGTGTGCTGAGCGCTAAGCAGGAGCAGAAACTACCACTTTTATAGACTTTGGTGTGTCTCGGCCAGGGGACAGAACCCAGAGCCTTCCTCACAGGGGCGAACGCTCAACTCAAGGCCAAAAGTGAGGCGGTGCCAAGGGAGGCATTAGGAAAGATAAAGTCAGTTAGGAAGTAAAGAAAAGATAAGATCCTAAATTTATTCGCCTTTTACGATCATGCAATAGGGGCAGCAGGTACAATTCTAACGCCCTACCTGCAGGGCTTTTGTAGAAGTTGGCCTTTCTCCAAAAGTAAACAATAAAAATCTTCAATTGGCTGACCCGGCAGTAACTTTAAAGCTTGGAAGTTGGCACTTTCTGTTATCATTTGTGGACTGTGCCAGTCAATGGCCAGAAATCTTTCTCGAAAAGCGCATAACAGGTTGTCCCAGTTGTCTTTTGTAGTTGATGGAAGGTTATTAAACCAGGTTAGGGCTGGTCCCTGCAGATGTAGGTGAAAGGCTGAAAGTTTTCTTGGAGAATTTTCTACATTGATTAATATGGCATAGGAATTAAACTCTGTAAAAAAAATTCTGCATTTTCATGCGGATATCCTGTAAATTTTGAACATGTAATTGATTTCGCCATATTGAAGTCGAAAGTGTCAGATATCGGGTTTGTATGAATATTTTCCAAATTTGGGAGGGATATGTCAAAAAGATTTTCAGGTGTTAAATTCAGTTCATTTTCTTGAGAAATCTCCGATATACAAAAATAAAAGGTATGGTCCTTGTCCTCTAATAGTTGATTTTGTTCTAAATATTCATCAGTGATTATGCCGCACTCAATGTCATTGCTTATGCTAGAAGACGAAGTAGAAGTATCATCGTTGATATCAATGTTTGTAGGAGAAAGCTGGTTCTAATACGCCATCCATGGAATTTTATGCTGTATGTATTAAAAGTTTGTTGAATATAGCTATTTTGTTTGTTTGCGACTTGTTATTTGATTGCTTGCAGTGAGCGGTTTAGCAAGTTGTTTGTGTCGGCGGGAGAACTTTCAACACATATAAAATATACACAGTAGTTCATCTTGGATGGCAAATTTCACATCGGCAAAATGGGAATCTGAGAGAAATAGAACTTTAACGGTCACAGCCTAACAATAGTAACAGTTACCGCGTGTTTCTTGAACAGTCGCATTTTTCGGTTCAAACGATTAAATTGTACACACTATTCCACAATTGGGACATATATAAACAAAATTAGACATCATACACATTGACCGCAGAGAGGAAGTTGTTCTCTCTCGGCTCCGAACTGGACACACATATTTTACACATTCCTATCTATTGAGAGGGGAGGATCCTCCCACATGCCATGCATGTGATTCTCCTCTCACAGTGGAGCATATTTTATTGCATTGTATTGATTTTAAACACATACGAGATAAATACTACGATGTCTCCGACATGTACACTTTGTTTCATGCCGTGAGACATAATCGTATTTTTAATTATCTCAAAGAGATCGGTATTTTAAGCAAAATATGAACGTTTTCTCATCATACATCGTATCAACTCAACATTTCATCGTTTCATCAACTTTTTGCATGAGTTTTCTCATGTATTTTAGCCAAATTTATTTTATCCCATCCAAACCCTTTTTTTTATCAAATTAACGTTTACAATCTGTGTTTTAGTCCTTACTTGCTTTTTCTTACCCTGAACTTTTATCCTGATATTAATGCATGACTTGTAGTTTGGCCCTAAATGACCTTAGTTGTCGATGGGCCGTAAAACTCAAACAAACAAACAAACATCATACACACCGTCTTTATCTTCCGTTAGTATTCTCCACCATGTTATTATTCATTTCCTTGGCTGTGAAAGATCCAACAAACCGCATCAAGACGTCTATTTTTATTCTTCTCCGCTCACTTCGTAACTAATCATAAAACCAACAATTGGATAGCATTATCCAGAATCAGGTACAAACTAATGAAACCAAATACAAAACAAATAAAATATCCGGAATGGGTTACTTCCCCCTAGACCGTACATGTCATAGATAGATATCTCATGACCAGTACATCATATATATAACACTATGACTTACTTTTGTCAGTACACCTGCCTGTTCAAATCTATCTAATCCCTCTCCAACCTTGGGTTTGATTGTATATGGCACCGTACGCGCCTTACAAAACCTCGTCACGTCTTCCTTCAAATGATGAGTGCCTTTAATATCCCTGAGGGTGCCCCAATCTTCATTAAACACTGATTTTACTACTTTCTACTTTCGCTTTGGTAGATAACTCAGGTTCTCGGATTGCTTTAATGACTGGCCAGTTTAGGACGATTTCTCATAGCCAATCCCTTCCAAACAGGGAGGTTCCTCGTACAGTTTCAGGTCCTTACACTGTCCCTCATAATCAACCTTCACATGAGCAATTCCTATGGGTTTTAACTTTTCACTTGAGAAAGTTCTCAAAAAGACTTGAGTATTTGACAAGAATGTCAAACGTCCGGCTAACTGTTCTTGAAATACCTTCTCGGTGACCACCGATACAGTAGACCCTGTGTCTAGTTCCATTTTATGTGGGATTCCATTAATCTACGGATAAAGCCAGATAGTGCTTTTCTTGTGTACACTTGTGGAACGAATATCCAGGCTAGCAATCTGAATGTCCGAATCATACTCGCAGTCATTGTGGTGTACCTTTTTCTGTTGAAACATGGCGCTCAGCATACAGGGAGTGGGACGACTGGTTCGCCCGTTGTCAGTATAATGTGACCGGGTGGGTTGTGTTGCTTGGTGTCTTCGGCGGCACGCTACAGTGATATAGCACTATAAAAAGTGCAACAGTTCCACTATACAAGAAGACACAACATGAATATACGACAGTCTCCCAAAACACGCACCTCTCACAACATTCACGCAACAGGCCACATACATGGGAGGCCGTCCTTACATGACCATAGCTGTTAATAGGACGTTAATTAATCAGACAAACAAACAAACAAACCCCTCACAACTTCAAATGTCTTATTATAAGTTCTATCACCAACAGTGCATGGTAATGCTATCTTACCTTCGGACTTTATACGATGTCAGTGTGGACTGAGTTTGTTTCACATCACTGAGTTTGTTTCACATCACATGTTTTTGATATTTTCTCAATAATGTTGTATGGTATGATGTTGCATTGTACTGCGTTTACTTCTGTAGTTGAGCTACTACCACTAGATATAGTTTTTGCCCGACTGTGTGACACTTGGTATGTTCTAACAACATCTAGAGACTTAGCCAAAGTCAATTCCTATTAGTTTATCACGGATTTTGGGTTTTTTGATCCCTATTACAATCCTGTCTCTGACCCTTTTTTCTCGGAGCTCGTTATATTGACAATCTTTCACTTTGATTTGTTAGTTTGTTACAAACTGTTCAAATGGCTCATCAGTGCCTTGCACTCTGGTTTGGAATTTGTATCTATTGTAGATAATGTAAACCTTGGTTTTACATAATATTCGGTTGGTTAAGCTTTTTTACCTCTTCTTCTGTCATGTTCCTTGTAGTATAGATGTTTCTTCCCTTCTGGCCAACCCATATCATTAGGTAACTGCATTTTTCGACTTCAGAATTTCCTTTCAAGGAGCCTGTGAACAAAAAGTCCACGTGCTGTTTGAAAGCTTTCCATTCTGCCTCCAAATCTTCGGCACTCCAGTCCATCTTTGGGATTTTGCCAGCCAAACTAAACATAGCCATGACAAAGTCGGTTTTAAGGACGATTCGCAGCTATTTTCAACCTTGATGGCAATATCTAGGCGTCGATTAAATCCGATTCTGACACCATGTCAAGAATCAACGACTCCATGTTCTAACTTTACATGTTTATTAGACAAGAAATCATAGTCACACAAGTTCCCTCCCAAACTTATTTATTTGAAATATGGCATCATCTAGTGTTTCATCGTTAATTGACTCGCCCTCGGGAAAAGATAAGTGATGGATTAGTCTAAATTCTCCTGGTGTTTTCTTAGGGACTAAACCCAACGGGGAAATTTGTAGATGCTCGTATGGTGAGGAAAGAAAAGGGCCTGCTGTAGGATTCAAGTTGATTTCTGTTTGAATTTTTTGCAACAAACATGCTAGATTTTGTTCTGCCGAAATGAGATTTTTACTAAATCTAAATTGGCGAGGGCCGGTATACTGTAATGAGAATCCATTTTTAAACCCATCTTCCAAAAACTTGAAATCATTGTGTGCAAAACCTTCCAGAAATAGTGCTAGCCTGTCGAAACGTACTGGGGTAATAGCTAAGATTGGCTCTTTAGGTTTGTTTGTTATTCTTATGGCTGTTGACATTTGAGGGCTGTGCTGGTTTGATGTTGGTTGGGGGGGCTGGGTGTGGACGCTGTTTTTGTTACATTTGCGAAAAGAATGTCCCCCCCCCGCATGTTTTACAGGTATGTTTAAAACTACACTGTGATCTGTTACAAAACCCTTTTTTGAAAGGCAAAGCAAACCCTGTCCTGTGACTGACTTTGCTGGTTATTGTGGTTCTGAGAACCTTGACCCTTCCGATTTATATTGTAAGTCATTGCCTCTAAAAACAACTCCTGGTTGACCACCTCAAAAGGTAGTTGTTGTGGAACTGCTTGTCTCCACTTTCTAAAGTTAATATCATAGGCGATAGCCGCCTGATCTCCCGCCTTCCTGGATATCTGCTGAATAGTACTGGCGTACTTCATTAGAGGGCCAGCCAATTCCGGCTTAGCTTGTTTTAAAATTGTAACGAAAATTTGGAATGCCGATGTCCAATGATCTAATTTTTTTATGGTCAATGGTTTGGTTTTAGGAACCAAAGCTAGGGAATTGGCCGAATAGTTCTATCAAATTGTCCAGGACCTTTGTTGTGCAATAATGCACCGAACTCTACAAATTGATCTGCCAATATTTTTTGTTTCACCCTAAGATCAACATCCAGGGGGCGGGAGATAGAAGATACATTGGTTGAAGTACCTAAACCTAGAGCTGGTGTACCTGTGATGTCTATAATGGCCTGATCCACCATTGGATGATGCTCCTGTTGAGTGTTATTGTGGTCTGATGTTATCAGTTGTCCTGCCTGCATGGTTGTAGGCATAGCATTAATGTTGTTTAATGCAGGAGTCTGGTTATTATTGGAGGACTGGCTAACTGTAGGTGACACTACCGGCCCCTGTTCCAATTGAGCCGCCGAACCGGTAGCAGCTGTAGGAGACGTCCGCATGACCAACCTCTCGGCCTTCATCCGATCTAGCAGTTCTGCCACTATGGCCGAAATTGGTAGTACACTGGCATTTGTCGTGGCCATGTTCTGAGATTCTGTGCCCGGGGTTGTCTGCTCTGTTGGAGTTGAAGCCTCTTGTGATGTATTATGACTCTCTGTTCTAGTGGTTGCTATCAGCGAATGTCGCAGCGCCGCTGCTCATTTACGCCTTGTAGGTGGCATGATTCCAGTTTACCTCGTTGGAATAAATAAAAGAAAGAAAATAAAATCCAAAATTCATGAATGATAATAATTACCTAAACTCGTAGTAATCTGCAGGCTAGACAAGTATTACGTACTAGTCCTACATAAATGAATAAGTACAGTTGTGCTAGCTTTCAAAAACTAGCATCTTGATTAAAACGGTTTTATAACACAAAAACCTGCAATAATATCAAACTAAACAAACGAAACATTACTGAAAAAACACTTAAAATACTGCCAAAATTGTACTTGTCAACCGAAGCTCGTCGTACTTAGCGTGATAATGTGAAAACAACCGGAAACACGCCAAAACAATGATGTTTAGCCTAGACTAAACCCACCTATGGTAATAAGGCTAACCTAGTGAGAAAATTTTCATTCAGCCAAAACAATGGTTTCTAAATTAGACCCACCTATGGCAAACTGGTAACATATATCAGAACTGTGTTCTGACACTACCGAGCAACTATCTCACTTCGCCACAAACCCGGTTTTCACGGCCACACACGTGTACCTGGGCAAACCACAACTCTACAGCGAACGGCTAAAAATAGCCTCGCTAAGTCACTGTAAACAAAGGAAGTGCGCTCTATTATATGTGCACTGACCATACTCAACAGACAACGTGTTGACAAAACAAAGTGTAAAATTCAGTACCTTCAAACCGACATAGGCTTAGATAACCAGTGTGTACTTACTTCTTTACATCTACGATGTATAGCAATAACTGCCCCTCTAACACTTCGCACATATTTGGGGACGCCGTGTTGCCGATTCAAATGAACCCCATCTGGATGAAAAATGTCCGCCACACACTGTTTTTAACCCCGATGTTTATGGTAATGAATATGTCGTATACCTGTCACAGCAGTCTTTATCTCTCTATTCACAACACAAACTCGTTCATTGTAATCCTCCAACGGAATGTTCCGAGTACATTTACGAAACAGTAGTTGCATAACGCATACGTGTCTGACCCCGAAACCAGCTACTATCCACTCTGCTACAGAAACAATGTCCTTTGCAATTCGAATAGGGTCTGAACCCACACAGTCCACATCGTTGCCGCCTATCTGCAAAACAACTGCATCTGGCCGTGTCTCGGACAAATGATCCACAAACAATTTAGAAGTAATGTCACGCACTTTGCCGCCCCCTTTTCCTAGCATTCTAACTGAAATCTCAGCAGCTCTCAAGTTCAAATTATTCCAGCGATTACCTGGCCTCGAAACTTCGACGTTTAGCCTCCGGACAGTGTCCCAACACTGACACCTGAACTACCATACTGTAACCCCAAAGGTAATGTAATAGGGAGGGGTTCCCCCGGTGTTTATCCTCACACACGGTGGGGTTCCCCAAGAGACCCGGGGGGCGATCCGACTGTAGCTCCCGTTATATGTTCAATTCCTAAATAGTGATCGTATATTATTTTTAGTATACAACGGAGTCCACAGTCGTCACAAATCCTCTCCGGATCCCGTTTCCTCCACAGGTTACAGGCCTGTATCACAACAAGTTCGAATCTCCAGGATGTAGCGGAAGCACAGACACTAATCCAATAACTCAACTAGGTAAATACAGGTACAAATAACTATTTATTATATAAAGGACATTAGTCAAGTAGATTAAAGCGAATAGTCGGGCAAGTGACTGTAAAATCGGTAAAAATGGTATTAATATATCCGGTATATTTTCTTATGAATTAGAAAAATAAAACTTTCCGTCAAAATCGCTGTACATGCGAAGAAAATAATAATATCTATGGGAATCCTAAAAGTCCTCCCGGACGGCTAAGAGTGCAGTTCAATCTTAACGCATGCGCAACACCCACCACTCTCCGTAGTAAACCAAAACATGGCTACCGTAGTTTTGAACCAAAATGTTTCCGCCAAAACAACCAACTGACTCACCTAAAATGCGAAAGGAAAGGCAATGGAGCAGCGACAATCCGAACAACTGACTCGGTAAACATTACGACACATGGAGAGTGTTAATACAACTTGTTATAGTGAAGAGAACAGTTCAAACGAGCACGCGGCTCCGGACCGCTACTGTACGTACCTAGGCCTACTACCCGGTACTCCCTGCTCAGCTGATAGTGAGTGAGTCTTCGTATTTTGATCATTATGTAAATAGTCCCTAGCAGTATTTTTTCATAAATGAGTGGTCACATATGGTCACATGTTTCATACCTGTTCTCCAATCGCGTAAAACGTAACCCTGGGGTAAATAGCGGTTCTTTCGTGGGGCCTCTTTAGGGGTAATGAATGCCCTGTATATTTATAAAATGTACCGTTGTAATGCATGTACAGTTAGAATGTAACCGCTAGTGCATTATCAAGCTAAGATTTGTTTCAATTAATCTATAATATTATGCTACCGGTCAATTCATACAGTTCTGATGTATATATTTATAGATTTTTAATTTGTAAATTTTTGTTCTGTACATGTTCTGGTAGTGTTATACACATACATTGTACATTGTATATAGGATTTACATTGTAGGTTAATTGGTAAAATTGTATTGTATATGTTCTGATATACACATATACACATGTACATGTAGGTTTTAGCTTGTTCTTTAGATATATTTGGAGGACACATACAGTATTATTTCTGGTCATAATAATAAATAGTGTTTGTATATTTATTACAACTGTACCTGGTTCATGTGTATATGACAAACTTTACAGAGTTGAAATGTACTGCAGCCATGTATCATTTATAATTATTCTGAATTTTTGTTGGAACTATATATAATGAATTTTGTATCTTTTTTGAAACAATATTTGATTATATCAAATGCATCAGTGACACATTCACAACTTATAAAATGTTTTCTCTAAAATAAAAAAAAACTGTAGAATGAACCTACATTTATTCATTTATATATATTTGAAATTGATCATTTCAATTTTTGTCATATTCAACAGATATAAAGAATTGTTGGTTCTTTTTTTCAGGCACCATGCATGCATAGTGACATGAATACAAAAAGTTCATCCCTTGGACCTGTATACAAGTGTATGTATATACATATACATACAATTAGCATCATATGGAGGATGTTGATATGAGTGCTCTTGAAAGTAAACTTTTCCAATATGGACCTAGAAGATCATGAACAGAACATTTAAACAGTATTAATTTATTAAATGTTCCTTTCAACTGTAAACATTAAATAAAATTATGATACAATACTTTTTCATTGTTTAACTTTGTAGAAATATTTGTTTATATTAGTCCTCTAGATCCAGTGATTATAATTCTTGCATCCATATGCCGGCCCATTTGTTTGTCAGGGCTTGTGAGATACCTTTCAATTACTTTTAAAATATAAGGATTTTTTTTACATATAGCAATATAGATACCATTGTCTTAGCATTTCTAAATTCTACTTTACAAGAGAGTAGACTCAACATATAAATAAAACCATAAAACTAGCAAGTTATCTGAATGTAAAAATCTTTTGTGTCTGAACCAATTCACATTTATAGTCTATGTGTAACTCTGTACACTAGACCATTATATGTATTAATTACTGTCAGTAACAGTGATTAAAACACATAGACTAAAATGTAGTAGTTAGTACTATGTACATCTGTCTTTGATTTGGAGTTCTAAACAAAAAAAGTCGGGTACCTATTGGGAAGTTGTGACTTGGGCGGAGGGTGAAATACAGAAGATAGCTTACACATGGAAAAAAAGAAAGATTATACAGTACCATATGGATTCCAAAGTTGCTCCAAAATCAATGAGACTAATAACCAAAAAAAAGCCCATGTAAACCCAAATATGCAATGACCAGATCCAATGATAAAGACCCTTCCACTTCCAGTCTGTACTTTTCTTTGCTATATTTCCTACCTCTCACTTCTTCAACCCCCACACTTCAAGTTACAACTTCCCAACCCCATGATTCTTCTGCTTTATAATGATATATTATAGTAGCCCCCCACTCCCACCCCCAACACACGAAACCCTGATTGAATTGTCATGTTATTTCAAGGTTCCTATTCCAGGTATTCATTCCTAAAACCAAAAAAAAAGTTATACAACACCTGTTACTCTCAAAGGAGCGGAACCACTTATTCAAGAAATGGAATTTACAATTTCATCTTAATTATTGAAATTTCAATTAATTATTTAATTACTGCGACTATTAAAACAGTATAAGAACCCCTCGGCTGACAGATCAAAGTACGTGGTAACACATTTCTCTTAATTATTCTTTCTTCAAACTCATCTCTTTTTCCTCCAGAGCACAAAAAAGAACAGGAAAAACAGAAAAGGGAAAGTAACATACATGTGGCCTATATGTTTTCTGGAAATATTACTGAATGTGTTTAATATCTCACAGCATTGCCTACATGAATGTGAAGAATTAATATTATCATGTTTGAGAGAATTTCCTAGTTGTAAATTCTATAGGCTACATGAATGTTACAGTTTACACATATACATCATAAAATATTTTCTTCCAGCTGGACATTCATGTCATTCTCTCAGAAACTCAATATATTGTTTACAAAACAAAAAAAACATTGTATTTCACATCTTTGACATGCTACATGCACGGCGTTTCTATGGAAACCGTTTTCGTGTGGTTTTAAATGGGAAATTAGTTAACGATTACTTTGTATTTAACCTTCATGATTCGTTGTGTAAAAGTACGACGAATTGTCTATGCCTGCAATAATTGCCCTTGCCGGGGCCATCTCGCATCGGCCGAGATATTGGTCGATTTTCCATTGTACAAATGATTGCTTTTCGAAAAATGATTACAAGCATTGTCATTATGTAGAATACTTCATTGCATTCAAATGTATCATCTCAAAACAAATTTGCAATACGCATTAAGTGGTTTATCACACAAAGAAACGACAAGACTGAGAACACATGTCCTAGTTTGACGATTCCAGCGCAGGCCTCGTTGTTCAAAGAGTTTGGAGAATTTAATATTAGGAAACTGTGCTAAATTTACACGGGGCTTCCCAAAATATTCAATGGTCAACTGGACACGTAAGCAGAACTTGACCATCGTTATGTATACAATGATTTTGGAAAGCCAAAGTACTGCATTTAGACTGGTTTCCTTTGCCGACTATTCACTTTAAGTATTACAGAGATTCACATTAGTGCCCGTTATAGACCAGATTAACAATAAAACGTATATCCAAGATTAACTTCAGCCAAACCCTAGGCCTAATTAGCTAAGTACAGTGTAATAGTACTAATAGCCCTAAACACAGAGCCTAATTCTTTACGAGAGCCAACTAACCCGTACAAGTGTTTCCTAACTCTAGAAGTATATAAAACCAAGGTGTAAACTAGGATACCTAAGGATCCTAAGCCCTAAGCCCCTGACAATCCCTAATCATACAATAAAAAGACTGACTAGCTACAGTCAAGTAAAGAGACCACGTTTAGCCTAGCTCTAGATACCGCAATGTGTTACACTGTGACAGGCCCCGACGTTGCTCTGCTCCTTACCCATTCCCTAAAGTCACGACAAAGATTACCTCGGGAGCAGCTCCTTTTTATACGACCCATCATCACCCGCATCCCGAGGTGACCACCGATTGGTTCTCAGTTCGGACAGAACACCATATTTAGGTGAAACCGTTGCTAACAGCAACCCACCTACACACTAAACATTAATTCCCTTCCGACTGACACGGCTCGAACTGACCGATAAACACCTCCCATGTGTACTACACTGTATACTCGACGCAGCGGTCAGCATCTGGGTGAGGACAACAAGGTTAATGAGTGTGACTGACAAACAGGAAACACCAACCTAGATAAGACTTGTTCTCACTGTATCCTCCCTCAATTTGGGTCATAGATAAATAAACAGGTTGCTGAAGTAAAGACTAGTAAGAGTGCAATAACCAATATAGATACTGTACAAACAAATACAACAAGATAGAAAACCCGTTCTATCACAGTAAACACAATCGCTGAACTATGAACTCTGTTGAATTTTTAAAACATGAAAAGGGGATTCTTACCTATGGCCTCTGCGTTGATATCTGAAATGACGCTAACCGAGTCACGTGATCAGAATTCATGCGCTCAAACGGTAAAGAGGCTAGATCCTATACAGAGTACCAACGGAAAGAAATCCTTCCGCGAAGAAAAAAGGAGTTTCATTATTAAAAAGACACAACATATATTGTTTTGACCCTTGATGCTACCTGATGGACTGTCATTTGCCGTCAGTACGTAATTCTTAGTACCGTATACATGTTTGTTTGTTTGTTTGATTTATTAACGTCCTATTAACAGCTATGGTCATGCAAGGACGGCCTCCCATGTATGCGAAGTGTTGCGTGTATGTTGTGGAGATGCGTGTTTTGGGAGACTGTGGTATATGATGTTTGTCTTCTTGTATAGTGGAACTATTGCCCTTTTATAGTGCAATAACACTGAAGCATGCCGCCGAAGACACCAAGCAACACACCCCCCCAGTCACATTATATTGACAACGGGGTGAACCAGTCGTCCCACTCCCGTTATGCTGAGCGCTAAGCAGGAGCAGAAACTACCCTCTTTTATAAACTTGGTGTGTCTCGGCCAGGGGACGAGACCCAGAGCCTTCCTCACAGGGGCGAGCGCTCAACCAAAGGCCAAAAGTGAAGTGATGTCAAGGGAGACATTAGGAAGAATTAAAGTAATTTAGGAAGAAAGAAAAGATAAGATCCTAAATTTAGTCGCCTTTTACGATCATGCAAAAGGGGCAACAGGTACAATTCTAACGCCCTACCTGCAGGGCCGCCGTATACATGTACGCAGTGAAAAGGAAAAGGGAATTGAAACTGAAATTTCTCATTTCCATTTTACGATGAACGTGAATTATGACTATTAGCATTCAGCCCATTTGTTTTCATAGAAAAAGTTCGATTTATGGAGCAAGTCTAAAAGTTTATGCGCTAAATAAAATATGTAAGAAAAAAATAAGTTCGTTATGCCTGCTAGGAATTTTACCAGTCTTATAAAAACGGATATTTTCCCCATTTTCTCTTCTTTTAATGAAGGACTGATCCAGGTTTTCTTAAGCGTATACTTTTCCACCAGATCTTCTTCAATTGATCAACTGTATAGATATCAATAACGGACTGATTTTATACTCCATTTCTTAGTACTATTCAATCAAACCAAACTATTCTACATTCTATACATGCATTCCTTTTCCTGTGCATGCAATGAATTATGAGATGATATGAGTCACATAGGCCTACATGTGGTTCATGCACAGGTGTTTCGCTCTATAGACGTCTTTTCTCTCTTTTTATATTGACACAGTATTACATAGTATATATAGAGAGAGAGAGAAAAAATGTCTATAGAACCAAACACCTGTGGTTCATATACATGTACATCATTGTCTCTTTACAATAATGTATATATGGGGTTTTTTTCATGTAGTAATTACAAAGTTCATAATAATTACCTTATGCTACAATGTGGATTGTACTCGGTTAATAATTCATGATCATAGTCACTTGTCATGGATATATCCGATAATGCCGATATCGTCGTTGACCCCATAGGGACTTGGCACGAAAAATTTTAACCAACAGTATACATATATAATGCATATATTATACTATTAATATATAAATGTATACTGTTAGTTAAACAAATCGTGCCAGGTCCCTGTGGTTGACCCTGTTGTCTCGAACACTGGTCTAAGTTTTATGTTAGGTCTTCGATGGATTAGAACATGCAGGATTTCCAGACTTCGTAAGTATGTATGTATACATCGCTGTTTTATTATAAAAAGAAACAAAGTGTAATATCTATATAGCAGGTAACGACATGGCGTGTTTGTGTTCCTTTCATTTGTTTACGAGTTTTGTCGAGCCACCCAGTGGGAGGCCTCATCAGGTAACACAAACGTGTGTTCGGTTTCGATGTACATTTCAATCAAGCTAGATTAGGCCCTATAGGCATCTATAAATCTTTTTTACAAAATACATAAGCTCAGAGAATACCATTGTAATTATAATTTTGTTAAAGTGCTTGCTTTACATTCAAGAACAAAAAACCTTTTGAATAGTTTTCGCCTAGTTTTATAGAGAAACTACATGTAAATACATATATGTACAACATGTATTTGTAGGTCCACGCGTGGAATGCGTGGGTTCGTAACGTGCAGTCGATCGCGATCGAGCAACTTGACCGCTAATTATATATATATTGCCGTTGTTCGAAGAATTTGTCTCGCTCTTCACCACGTTCCAACGGACCCATGTGTGTTAGCTGACACGTATTTGGCGAGTCTTCAGAGCGTTCGCCATGCATGATGTTGCAGTTAGGGAAATTCCACGTTTTATGTGCCTACGCATGCGTATTAGATTGTTTTGGCTCTGGGGCGCAACTACGGATTTCCCCATCTCCGAAGAGGGGTTTTCTATTGTTTTTTGAAAAACATGGAAATGTTGGTCATTTTTTATTAGTTGATATTTTCATAAGGATATATGCTCCACTATTCAGAGCATAAAGTTTGGTACTTTATGACGATATTTTTTCACCCCAAAACATAATGGGGCTTTAATTCTTCCCGCAAATACATCCTGAAGCTATTTTATATGTTGTATTTAGTAGCGGAATTGGCCTATATTTCTTCAAGTACTCCATTGGTTTATTCCCTTTAGGTAATAATGTGATTATTCCCTGTTTTTTGAGATATTGACAAATTATTATTTTTGTAGGCATAATTAAAACTATTAACTAATAGTTTGCCCAAATCTTTCCAGAAAAAATTAACATATGTACCTGGAAATTTGTTATTTTTCATATTATTTAAAACCATGCCTGCCTCCCCAAGAGTTATTTCCCCTTGATCAGCATCTTCCCCAGGATCTAGCTTTGGAGGAGGGCTATCAGAGATCTCTAATAATTAAATGTTCAAGGTTAACATCATCAAGGGTCTCATCCCTTGAACTATAAAGATTATTGTAATATTTACTACACTCATTCAAGATATCACTCTGTGTTATGATTTCAGTACCAGAGTTGTTTATTGTTTTATTGACATAATTTCTCTTTTCTAGGCTAAGGAAATATTTACTTGTTTTTTCTCCTGCTTCAATCCATAGGGCTTTACTTCTTAACGTTCTACCTTTTAATTCCTCTTTTTTAAAATTTTCAAATTCTTTTGTATATTGATCCAGCATATTAACAGTGTGACTGTCTTCCAGATTCTCGTCATGCAAGTTCTTAAAAAGAGTTATCTGTTTTTCCAAGTCCTCCATTCTTTTAGTTTTCCCTCTTTTGATATTAGATGAAAACAAAATTGACATACTTATTATTTCCATCAGTAAAACCTCAAAAAAATTGGTCACTAATGGTTAAAGGAATTTGATTAAAACGAATTTTGTTCAAGTCTTCCACAGTATGTAAATTACTACCAGGGGTTGAATATTGTTTCAATGTGTTTAATATAACTGATTCAACCTTGTCAACATATTTTTTATTATATAATAGTGTATTGTTAAACTTCCAAAATCCTTTACCTCTTTTAAAATCTGTCAAATGTATCGACAGAGATATGGCACTATGATAAGTTTTATATCCAGGTATAATATTTACATGTTCGATTTTGGAAAGCAATTCTTCAGACATCAAAAAGAAGTCTAATCTTGCTTTTTAAATGGGAGCTTTTCTTGACCAAGTATAACGTCTCAAGTCTGGATTTTTGACCCCCCAGGGATCACATAGTCCAAACTTATTAGCAATCTCAACGACTTTGAATCTAGCCTTGGGGTTAATTAAGTTAATATAATTGTAAGTATCCGTATTAGGATCTAGGATAAGATTAAAGTCACCACATATAATAGTAAATCCAAGATCAAAATCGAAGAGAAGACTGCCTATGTCTTCAAAAACTCTGGGGAGTCCTTATTAGGACCATATAGATTTATCAATGTGAAGCTTAAACCTTGCAGCTGTATCTCTGCTGCAATAAAGTTTCCATTGGTGTCCTTTGGTGTGAAATTTTACCTAATGTATATTGAAAATCTGGTTTAAATAGAATTGCTACACCCCTGGAATTACTTTTGAAATGATTAATGATACACTCAAAACCCCATTGTGATCTAATAAAAGGGATCTGATTTTCAGTGAAGTGTGTATCTTGAAGACAATAGATAGAGCTATCTTTCTTCCGCAAAAAAACCCAAATACTTCTCTTCTGGTATCGGAACTGTTCAGCCCACGACAGTTCATCGACATTAATTTAACTGCCATATTTAAAGTTAACTTTCCAATTTATAGAAAAAGGCAATAAGCTGTACATGTAGACAATCAATACATTAAGATATTCCGCACTATTTGTTTTACACATATAACAAAAATAACATAAACGATAAAAGAGAAAGCTGACAGTACATTCATCAAATGGTATACATATAACATGTAATCTTCTAAAACTTCCCGTTTCAACCATTTGCAATATTAATACTATATATGTGAAGAAAGTAATGCCACGACTCTCTGATATAAATTCCAGGTCTGCCACAAAAAGGCTTACAGGATGCCTGTTTGGCATTTGGGTATAACAAAAACTCATACAAGTCATAAAAGTCATATAATTAGTTGAAAAGAAATGTTTTCTGATAAAAAAATCTATAAAGCAACAAGTTATTCTGCTACTGCTGCTTAATTTTCTATTTTTATCTCTAGAATTATTATATTATTAGATTCTTGGTGATATTATCATACAACAGATTCCAGTCTTTGTTACACTTGCACATGGGCTTGTACTGGATTATGCACCAAGCCAATAAACTTTGTTGGAAAAATACAAGTTAGTTTTTGACAGTAAATGGTGTGCAATTGAAGTTTTGATATATGATGAATGGTACTCTGTTGTAAGAGATTTTTTTTTAAAGAAGCTTGAACAATAGCTTACAGTTTTTCTGTAAAAATAACTAAGAATTAGCATACTTTTTTTTCTACAGGACGTCGTATTATTTGATATTAAAAAACAAAACATCAATTGTACAAACTACAAGGCAGCTCTAAGTAACAAAAGGGAGTCAAGTTGTTGAGTATTCTTCCCATTTCGGGTCCTTTTGTTAGCTCACCTGGCCCGAAGGGCCGGTGAGCTTATGTCATGGCGCGGCGTCCGTCGTCCGTCGTCCGTCGTCCGTCCGTCCGTCAACATTTCCTTTAAATCGCTACTTGTCCTAGAGTTCTGCATGGATTGTAACCCAAATTTGGCCACAAACATCCTTGGGGAAGGGGAAACAGAACTTGTATAAATTTTGGCTCTGACCCCCCGGGGGCAGGAGGGGCGGGGCCCAATAGGGGAAATAGAGGTAAATCATTAAATCGCTACTTGTCCCAGAGTTCTGGATGGATTGTAACCAAATTTGGCCACAAACATCCTAGGGGGAAGGGGGAAAGAACTTGTATAAAGGAGTAGGTGCAATAAAGGTCAATTTTGGCCCCAACAGAGATTGCCTTTATTTTGATACTATATATACATCAATATATGGGAATTATAAAATGCACACTTTCAATACATTCTGTTATGTTGTTGCCTAGCAACAGGCCTGGCAACGAGCATACAGTATTGATGCTAAAACAGACACTTGAATTGCTTTTAAAAATTTCTAACGCGTAGATTAAGGTGGAAACTTTAAGAAAGTTAGTACTTTGTGATGTGTATAAGAAATCATCGAAACCATGTCATGTTTCATAACACTTAACCATATTATAGCCCATAGTTACACCATAGCAACCATTTCTCCCCATAGCAACAACACTCTAGACACTAAAAACACAAAATAATGAGATTTTAAAGATATTTAATCAATCTAATTTTACGTCTGTTCATTCCATTTCTGTATTTCAGCAGGGTAGTCTTAACATTTCTTGATTTTATATCAAAGTCCCAAAAGGATAGCAACAACGTAATTAATAATCACAATCTTATGGCACTAATACATATGTACACTACGGTACTACTTTACGATATGTATTACATGTATTACACTCGCTATTTACAAAAGAAAATCGACAATACTTTAATTCATGTAAATATTTCCAAGTGCAATAATGAAAGATAATAGATTTAGATACATGTACAACAGGTCATGTTTTAATTTACAAGCATTTTTCAACCGCGCAAGTGACTTCGGACTTACACCTTTTCAATGTGTTCCAGAGGTTTGTATCTGTTCTTGGGAATTGCGTTACGTCACATCTACCCTTTTCTTATCAATTAATAAGCTGTTTTTATGTTATTTACTTTCAAGCATGATCTTTTAATGTAAGAAAAATACTTTTTGGCAAGCAAACGCCAGTGTCCTTGCAGTGGTTTATTCCTAAATATTTAGTATTAATACTGGTAGCATGGCAACATACAGTCTTTCATTAAGAAGTGTCCCTTTTTCACAATCAAATCAAATTAATCGTTAGGCATCCTACCATACAGATGTAAATATAATCAACGCTCAGACCACGAACAAGTTGTTGTAATATATACATGTATATGTATTTTAATATTTTTAACAGTAAAAGTCAATGGTTACATGTATAACTACCGGGAAGTATGTACATAGTACATATGTTGACTATGGTAATGGTGTCCTTGTTATTATTATTTTTTAATTATTCAACTTGAATAAAGGAGAAAATAGATTGAACAACATATTCACATACGGTTATATAGGTTAAGAATGTTCCTGGTTCAATATTTCTAAATATAATATTTTAAATTGTAAATGGAACTATAGGCCTACTAAAATAACACAGTGTAGGTTATAGGCCTAACATATTATTACTGAAAGGCCCACTACCTTTCCGAAAGGGCTCTTTATTCTTAAAATTGAAAAGTAAAACGAGATTGATAAGTTTGTAGATTTGCAAAAGTTATTAGCGTTCTGTTAATACTTCAATTGGCAACACATTCTGACCAATTTATTCAAAAATAACCTAATGCTATTTTCATAATGCGGGTCGTATTATTTTTAAGCCGTCGTCCTGACTGCACCAGACAACAAAACAGCGAAGTGTACTTCACTGTTTAAAATAGATTACGAAGGAAAGCTTGCATTTGTTAAGTGTTGAAGCCTTGTGTTAGGTCATCGATAAATATAATTTTCTTATATAATTAATGTTATTGAAATAATATTAATTCTTTATTTCGGAAAGGTAATTGTCTTTTAATATATAAAAATATATATTTTTTTAGGAAAAGGATGAATTGATAATTTCATTAAAAGTTGGGGTTCAGAAATTAAAAAAAAATATATATATGGATAAATGTCGATTCGGACTCACTACCTTCGGAACAGGGGACAGAACGTCACGACTGCCACGCATGCTTCGTAATTAGTTGAAAAAATGAAGATATGTATCCTTAATAATCTGTAGCACTCTAATGTAAACAATTTTTTTGCTAGATTAGATTTTATTATATAAAGGTATATAACGCCTTTATGATATAAATACATCTATAATTAAGAGATAAAATAACTGCAGTAGTTAAACCCATGTCCAGTGTCCTACCGTATTGCACTACTCTAGCCTAGCTAGTAGGCTTAACTGTAGAAATCGCCAACTTTTCAGATTTTCAAAAATTAAAAAAATGAACATTTTTCACATAAAACACACAGGCTTATACCTGAAAATGGTGTCAATGAATAGGAATTTACTGTATGACGGAATGATCTATGTTGAACTGAACGTTAACGTTACTGTACTTGGCCTACCAACGATACCATGGCTTCGAATTTTCAGTGACGTAGGCCTACCAAATGTCAGGTCATTGACGGGTTCCCATCTATGATCAAAATACCTCTCGTGAGATATATAGTAGTAAATCTATAGACTATATATATCAAGAAGAGTATACTTGATTTCTTCAATTGAACATCACGATCCATGTTGAAAACGACCAGGAAGACAATGATAATAGAAAATCAGCGTAAACATCGCCAGTTACGCTGTGTCAAAACACCGAGTACATTATAAGGCGGGACCGTAATCCGGGCAAAAGAATACGGACACTATTTTTATCGCAACGTTTTTCGCTACAGAAAATTGAGAAAGGCGCTTACTGCACGGAGTAATAATTTTATACATCGTCATAAAACTAAATCAAAATAATTACTTATATTATTTTTATTCCTTAGTTCATTATATGCACACTGAATATGTTTCCGATTTATTTTTTTCCGGATAAATAATAGCCGTGCCCGATACCGTTTTATGTTATTATTACCGCCGTTGCGATATCTCTGGTTCGTTAATTTCATAGGAATTTTCTTTTTTTCGGATTGCCGCATTTGTGTCCAAATTCGACATTTTGCATAAAGATTTAAATTTTTATGTTGGTTTCGTTTGACAAAAATTGGTGTTTGGACAAAGCTGCGGCCAATGTGAAAACTACGCTTTTTCAAGCCATTTTTGCAAGAAAAGGTATAAAAATGCATGAAATGGCCTAAATATATCGTCTTTTAACCCATCTACAAATACTGTAAGTGGAAAATCATCTTCGATTGCGAAAATATCGATACTCAGCTCTTTTGGAAAGCTGTGTTTGTGAGATTTGACATTGTTTGAATTTCTATACATTCTGGGGCCATAATTGCCCCTTATTGTACCTACTCCTTTTGGCTCTGACCCCCTGGGGGCAGGAGGGGCGGGGCCCAATAGGGGAAATAGAGGTAAATCCTATAAAACGCTACTTGTCCTAGATTTCTGCATGGATTGTAACCAAATTTGGCCACAAACATCCTTGGGGAAGGGGGAAAGAACTTGTATAAATTTTGGCTCTGACCCCCTGGGGGCAGGAGGGACGGGCCCAATAGGGGAAATAGAGGTAAATCCTATAAAAACGCTACTTGTCCTAGAGTTCTGCATGGATTGTAAACCAAATTTGGCCACACAATCCTTGGGGAAGGGGAACAGAACTTGTATAAATTTTGGCTCTGACCCTTGGGGCAGGAGGGGCGGGGCCCAATAGGGGAAATAGAGGTAAATCCTATAAATCGCTACTTGTCCTAGAGTTCTGCATGGATTGTAACCAAATTTGGCCACAAATATCCTTGGGGGAAGGGGAACAGAACTTGTATAAATTTTGGCTCTGACCCCCCCCCCCCCCCACCGGGGGCAGGAGGGGTGGGGCCCAATAGGGAAATAAGAGGTAAATATTCAAATTCCTTCAGAAAAGAAACAATGAACCTGTATTCAGAACATGACTTGACATTACAAACCAGGTGAGCGATACAGGCCCTCTGGGCCTCTTGTTTCCTGCCCTCTAGCCACACACCCCTGGTAAAGGATTCGCGAATTCTCGTTTGCTAATTATCAGATTGTCTCATGCGATATGCGATGGACGAAAGTTCAGCGCGTTTCTTTTTTAAGTCACCGGGCAAGTCTGTACGGACAGACATCTTACTTCCCCTTGGTATTGAGCGTGCAGCTGTCAATACTTTGTCTCGATCTTTCATTAACAGGAATTTGACAATAATCGCATCTGGACGGTCACTGACTTCACGCGAGAAGCCTATTCGCTGTGGTATTCTGTGTACATTACCCAGAAGTACCGAGCATACAAATGAGTTTTCCATCTTCAACTCCGATTTCATAAAATGTCTGATCACCTCTTCTACATTTTCTTCCTTTACTTGTGGGAGACCATAAAATAGTAAATTGTATTTTCCTGGTATCTTGTCTGATTTTCCAGATATTGTATTTTGCTTTCTAGCTCTTTTATGTACTCTGGTTTTGCTTTTTCCAGTTCAGTTACTTTGGCATGTAGAAACTCTATAGACTAAGCCATCTCTGACTGTATATTCGACGATTCGGTTACTTTGCCTTCTAACGTAGAGAATCTACTGTCAATCTGTTTAGAACACCATCAATACGCTACTTAATTTGTTAGAGGAAGTGAGTATTAACTCTTTTAAATCACCATTAGTGACGTTCGCTTCGTCCTTACGCTTCGACTTGGATGGTTCAGCCATGTTGTCAAGACAGCTACCGTTATCGGCCAATGTAGACTGTGATACCGATGACGGGTTTCGTAAAAAAATAATTCGAAATACCTCTCGTTGTACCTTTTCCGCGAGCTCCACATTTTCTTGAGTTTTGTCTGCCACAATTCATGAGTTAGACATGATAAGTAATTACAAATTTCAGGCAGTATGACTTCTTTAAAGACACTGCTGTACCAAGCACATGTTAAACACGCCGGCCGCCATGTTTGATTTTATTTCGTAGATTGTCTGGCAGTAAATCGACATATGTCAGCATCAGTATCTTCGTCCGTGGTGGCGTTTCTGCGTTGAATGATATCGTCGATAACGTCATCGTCTGTCATGGTAGCGCTGGTGGGGAGGTCAGAATCAACGGAGGCGTACATATTAAAAGGAACGGGGAGGTTGATGAGGTGAGCGAGGGGAATGTCATCGTCTTCTGTCGCTGCTGGGGGTAGGACTGCTGTCGGTCTTAAAGCCTGCGTGGTGGAAACAAACAGTCCCAGATTGTTGTCGTTGTCACACATCGCCAGGATACGGCAAGAAGTTTCGCATCAAGTGCAGTGATCTCTGCTGTCTGCTGATTGCTTTAATGTGACGCAGTAGTAGACGCTTTCTGTAGTGAACTTTGAAATTTTGAATCACACCTTGGTCCATATGCTGTGTGTTGCTGGTGGTGTTCGGAGGCAGGAGTATGAGTTTGATGGCTCGGAGATCATGGCTTTGTGGATGGGCGGGATAATTGTCAATAACCATAGCAATGCGGCGTTGCTGGTTGGCAAGCATCCGGTCAGCTTTGCGGATCCATTCTATGAAAATATCACTGGTCATCCACGCCTTGCGGTTTGCTGTGTATTCAGTCGAGAGGGTGTGCACTTTCTTGAAACATCTTGGCTTTGCTGACTTTCCAATGATAAATAGAAGGAGTTTCTCGGTACCAGTCATGTTGGCGCAAACCAGGGCGATGAGTTTCTTTTTGCTGCGTTTTCCTCGGTGGCAGTCAGTACCTTTGACGTCCAGGGTAGGGTCAGGCAGCATTCGATAAAATATACCAGTCTCATCAGCATTAAAGATATCGCTGTGGTTGTACTGCGATAGGAGAGTATGGAAGTCGTCGGCCCATTACATCATTGCGTCACTTGATTTGTCTTCACCACAGATTTTCTTGAAGCAGATACCATGTCTGTCTTTAAATCGATCAATCCACCCAGTACTGCAGTGGAAGCTAGGCTCTCCAATTCTTGCGGCAAGTTCGTTCGCTTTTATCATCGGGCCGGAAATAGGGAGATTTTGATCTCTGGCATGGGAGAACCACTTCAGAAGGGCTGCATCTTCTTTCTTGCTGGGTTCGTTTTCCAGGTGTGCTGCGCGAACTATTTTCATCAACGGTTTATTAAATGCCTCCGCTTGTGCATTTGCTCGCGGCCAATGAGTGGTAACCCTTTGATGTTCAAACCCCATGTTTTCAGCATATTTGTGAAACGCATCAGAGTTAAATGGTGCTCTATTGTCAATTTTGATGACTCTGGGTGTTCCGATCATACTCAGCACTTGTCCAAAACTGGAATAGTAGTATTGGCCGACACAGATCGCATTTTGTCGCCGTAGGGTATCTTATTAGGGATCCGTACCTTCCGTTTACAACATGGAATGTGATCGTGTCAAAGGTCTTGTTGGTTTCAATATCTAAAACACAAGTGCCTAGCACCTTGAGTGAGTTACTTTCTCCGTATGGTATTAACCTAGGTTTTGACCTGTACTTTGAAAGTGTAGGACTGCCAATCTTCTCATAGTCTGCTTCATCAATTATGTCGACTGAACATCCGCTGTCAACAAAAAATTTCAGATTCTTGTTATTTACCTTTATCTGAGTAAATGGACCTTTAACAGCATGTATATGCTCAGAGTTCTTCGTGTTTGGTTCGACCTTGCTTCCATAGCAATAACTGCCATCGCTATCTGGCGATTGGCGGTCGTCAGTCTCAACAGCTAGAACCTTGTTTTTAGATTTGCTCTTGTTTCGGCACACCTTTTGGAAGTGGTTCGGTTGTTTACAACCATGGCACACCTAACCCTTAGCAGGACACGGTTTTTCTCTATGTAGAAAAGTCCCTCCACAGTTCCAGCATTTAGTGTTTGACTTCTTCTGTTTTGTAAACTTGCGACTTCCAGTACCTTCAGTCCTTTGATCTTTGTCATGTTTTTGTTTCGGATGGCGTTGTTTGACTGCATTCACAGAATGGCTGTTCTCCATGGTTTGAGCTTGAATGTTTGACATTTCCATAGCTCTCACTAACGCTACAATATCAGCTAGCCCCTTATCCGGTTCTTGTAACGCTCGACGACGTAATCGGTTTGACGAACAGTTCTGAATGAGCGTAGACAAAATTTCCTTATCACAATCGGCAAATTCACATTCCTTGATCAATTTCAGTAACTCTGTGACATATTCGTCGATCGATTGACCTTCCTTTTGTTTGAATGTTCGGAAGTTATATATTTCAATCTGAGTGTTCTTTTTAGGTTTAAAATAGTTTGTGAGCACTCCTTTCACCCCATCATATGTATTTTCGGACTCACCTTTGTGGACCTGGTATATATCATAAACCTTATCGCTAATGTAATGGAGTAGTAAAGCTCGACGTCTCTCAGCGTCCTCCTCATCACCCAACTCCATTGCGTCAAATAGATTTTCAAGTCTCTCGATCCATCGCTCCCATCGTGGCCCAGCGTTAGATCTATCGCTTTCACTGTCGAATTTATGAAAAACTGGTAAACGCTCCATCCTCGTCGCCAGTTGTGGGGCTCTATATGGGTGTGTAACACCGGATGATTTGTGATGATGACAATGACAACAAACACACTTGTCTGGCTGACATGCTGGTTACTTTATTACCATGTGGTACTTCCGGTTACATACAAAATACGGAATGGGTTATACTAAATCTCGGAATAGGTTATACTAATATACGGAATGGACATTACAATTCTCCCCTTTTTAGCAATAAAATATTATCACAATTATTATTATCAAGAGTTCATGTCTTTTGTGTTCATATTATGAAATGAATGAATAGAATGACTAGAATTCACAAACTCATGGCCAGCTTCATAGAGATGGAAATATTTGGCTAACCAACTACATAACAGATATAAGCCTGGCAAGATTGTAACTATATGAAAACTTCAGGTATTTAGGTAATAAGTTATTCGTAATTTCGACGAACTACATCCTTGGTTGATTTGTGATTTTATTTCCTTTTCAGGATCCACGAAGTCACATCGGGAGCTTTGTTGTCGGAGTTTTGTTGTAAAAGCATCGATTGATTCTCCAGATTCTTGAGATATTTGTCTAAATTTATAGACCTGGAACTGTTGCCTTTTTAGGAGCAAAATATTCCGTTAGTTTTATTTGGGCTTCATTAAATGTGTCTCCGGTGTCCTGTGACGTTTCAAAAATGTCGCAGACCTCTTCTCCTACGTAGTGCAGTAACATAGCTCTTTGTCTTTTCACATCTTTAATGTTCATTGCCACAAATAAGTTCTCGATGCGTTTCACATACTTCTGCCATCTTATGTCTGCAGCAGGTTCTTGTACCACAAATGGCGGGAATATTGGTAACGCTGTTGCCATACTTTGAAGGGCGATACTTCACATAAAACTACAAATGGATAACACAGTAGTTTCCTTCACAGTGATGAACAATTCTGTTCTAATCCCTCTTCATTGAGATGATTCTGTGATTAGCTTGATGCCGATTGATCTCATCCTCGTCGCCATTGTTATATCTCGTTGTTTTGTATAATGACAACAGACTCCATAGATTACATTATGTACATGTTTATTCGCCTGGGTACTGGTGGGAACTGCCTTGCCTAAAACAATGCATCTTACTACAATACATGATTATATTTACAATGTACAGGGTACGGGGCCTGGACAATTAATTGGTGTGTTATCAGGTACCGGACAATCAGATGGGCTCTGTCTGGAATTATATGCTGTCGGGTTACGGTCATGTCAGTTCAATTAACTGTTAGTATGATAACACTGATATACTCGTGACATTACATTGACCATGTGTGTTTCTTCCGGGTTCAATGAACTGTATACAATAACAACAAGATAAGAAGGCTATTCTATTTTTATGTAGACAAGTATACAAGTAAAACAAGAAAGAATGTTTAACAATATAACACATCTCTTCATTACCCACGCCTCTGATCAATGAGTCCCTCATTACTCATAAAAAACATCCATCGCTAACTTATGTCCCCCAAACCCAATGCAACAAACCTTAATGTGGGTAAGAAACAAGTTTCAACAAAACAAAACAAAATATAACAAACTTAACATGATTCAAACAAGGAAAATATCAAAAATATGTTTTGGCACCTCATGTAAAATATGTATATCATCAACATTTCAAAACACTGTTATATAAACATTTAAATTTAACATGACCCGTGCATTGGCCAATTGGGTGCCCATATCACGGGTCACAAACCTTGTAACAGGTGGCTCAGGCTCAGATGTCCCCTGCGCTGGTCCCTGCTCTTGTACGATGCGCCTTGTTGACTGAACCGGCATTGGATGACATGGTTTCCGGTACAAGCGACAAATCTGGATTGATTGCAAATCCAGTTGCGCCTTGCCGGACTCTCCCGCTGCCACAGCCATACCCGTAACATTGTTGGTGTCCTCCTGATCATCGTCCTCATCGGAGGACACATCTTCGATGATGCTTGATAGATTACCGGGATTGGCGTCTTCCCATGTCTCATTTGCTCGCCAAAAGCTCCTTCTTGTTTTCTCGCGACATGGCGTGTCAATGTCGCTTTTCGTTCTGATCGAAAGTTGCACAAGTTGCATTCGAATTTCTTTTTACTGTGGGCCTCTTTCCCACACTCAAATAGATGGTACCTCCATTTGCTTTCAGTTGGCAACCTTTGAAGGCATAAGGGACACACTATGCCTGGCTTAATCCTTGGTGTAATCCTTGTTTTTGGCATTCTGGGTGAACCTGAAACTCACCAATAACACTTGGTTCATTTTCTTTAATTGTTGTTTACAAGATATAGTGTTCAGTCAAAAATATTGGTTTCCTAATAGTTCGCCCTCTATTTGTTCTTTCCTGTACCTTGACATCTTCAACACTGTCCTCCCCGATTTCATTTTCCTCTTGCAAAGTTTATGCTTCATCCTATCTACATGAATAACATGTGTTTTAGCAGACTGACAGTGTTTTAATCTGATGGATTAAAATGGATAGAACACGTGCGTGCTATTCAATATGGCTGATTTTATTCACTAACTAGATATTACTATACACACATACAGTATTACTGCGCACGAGTATAGGTGGTGCGTCAAATCAACCAACATAAAGTTACTTATTATAACAACAAAGTCTGACAAACGCGTTGGTAAGGTGATAGTTCTCTTTGGACGCGCCGCGTATGTAGTGTCATTTTTACCGGCTGGGGAAAGTGCTTTCCCTGTCGAATCTGGCGTCGTGGTAACAACTTGTGGAATCGGTTTCTTAGGAGTCGCTGGAGCTGGAGTCTCCTCTGTAGATTCACGTGGATTTTCTGTACCCTGTAGATGTCGCCAATCTGTGGTATATACTTCGGGGTGTTTTGACACTATATGATCTGATGTCAGGGTTTGCTTTTTCTATAACACCGCTTGTTGACCAAAGTTTCGCATTGTCAAGTTTTATTCTAACCTTGTCTCCGACGTCCAAATCGGGTAAAGATTCATCACCATGTCGCTTGTCGAAATGATATGAGTAACGGCGTTTGTACTCATCGTTCTTCCTTTTGACGTCATTCTGTTTTGGCCATTTAGGGACTAGGTTTTCAGTGGCGACTGGCACCGTTGTACGAATCTGTCTACCCATGATTAGTTGGCATGGACTTACACCTGTTGCCTTGACCGGTGTGGCCCGGTATGCCATTAATGCTGCAAATACATCCTCCTGGGCGAGTATCCTTTTGGCTATCTTGACGGAGATGAGAATGTTTCTCTAAATCCATAATCCTTGCCAAATTCCTTGAATTCGCGCGAAGTAAACTGTGTACCGTTGTCGGATACAAATTCCTCCGGAACTCTCCAGTGTGCGAATATGTTCTTTAGTCGAAGAATAACTTGATTGCTGGTGACATTTTGGAGATGAGCAATCTCTAGAAATCTCGAATAATAGTCTATCAGAACAAGATAGTTTTCCCCTTGGAAATCACACAAATCCGCGGCAACCTTCTGCCATGGTCGTAATGGTAACTCGGATATCTTGAAAGGTTCTTTATGTTGAGTTGGTTTGTGTTCCTGGCAAAATGTGCATGAGGTTACTTTAGCCTTGATACTTCTGGTAATTCCTGCCCACCATACCGTAGTTTTTGCCCTGTCACAAAACATTTGTCTATTCCCATGTGACCTTCAAGGATACGTTCCAATAATTCGTTCCTCTGGAACAACAACTCGATCCCTGAACAATAACAGACCGTTTGACACCAAAGGTTCATTTCGCGACGGAAAGTACTCCGCTGCTATTTCGTCAACACCACTCAATTTGCATGGCCATCCATACTTGATGTACACTAGGGCTTTCTGTACGTTTAAATCCCTTAGTTGAGCTTCTCTATAATGTGATCAAGTTTCACATCTGAAATGGGTCAAAGTGACTAGACTGAATTTGTGTACAGTTCAACTTCATCACTTGAATTGTCTTGCTGTGTTTTCATGGGACTTCGCGATAATTTATCTGAAACCATTGGCATTTTACCTGGCACATGCTCTGCTATTGGAATCTCCTCATACGCATCAAAAGACGTTGGCATAGCAAAGGAGTTTTGTCTAGATTTTGAGTATTAATCAGAGGTACTAGAGGTTTGTGGTCTGTGAGGAGCTGAAAGTTCTCCAATTCGACAAGATAGCGTTCGAACTTTTCGCATGCCCACGTAGCCGCCCAATATTCCTTTTCGATTGGAGCATATTTAGTCTCTGTCGAAGTAAGAGTTCGCGAACAAAATGCGATCGGTTTAAGTTCTCCTTTCTCATCCCTCTCATAAAGAGCCGCGCCAAGTCAAAAAGTGCTTGCATCAGCACTTACAATGGTTTCACGCTTGGTGTTGTAGAAGTTTAGAACTAGAGTTTCTGTCAATTTACGCTTAACTTCCTCAAACGCATGTTCTTGCATAGGAGTCCATGACCATACTTGGTCTGATTTCAGCAAATCAGTCATAGGTTTCATTGTGTCAGAAAGACCAGGTAAGAAACGACCCAGATTATTAATCATTCCAAGGACTCTTCTCAACTCTGTGATGTCATTAGGAGCATTCAGATTCCTGATAGCCTCAATCCTTTTCGGATTTGGGGAAATTCCCTCTGAGCTAATCACATGGCCAAAGTACTCAATGCTCGACTTCCCGAACTCGCACTTGTCTTCATTCAATTTCAGACCTGAGGCTGTAATTCTGTCCATTACCTTTTTAAGACGCTCGTCGTGCTCTTCAGCCGTCTTTGCGTATATCAATGTGTCATCTATGATAGCTTCTACACCTTCTAGTCCAGCAAGAAGTTCTGTCATCTTTCTCTGGCATATCTCTGGAGCTGATGTTATGCCAAATGGGACTCGACGAAAACAGAATCGCCCAAATGGTGTGATAAATGTCGTCAACTTTGAGCTGTCAGGGTGAAGTGGTATTTGGTAGAATCCGCTGCTAGCATCTAGTTTGGATAAGATTTTAGCACGCGCTAGCTTGGGAGCTATGTCGTCAAGTGTAGGCAGCATAAGTATTTTGCGCTTTACCCCTTCGTTCAGTTTTTCCAGGTCAACGCAGATTCTAACATTACCGTTCTTCTTTACCACTGGTACCATAGGGGCACACCAATCCGTAGGTTCTGTGACCCTCTCAATTGTTCTTTCATGTTCCATTCGCTCCAGTTTCTTTGACACTTTACTAAGTAATGGAAATGGTACACGTCTTGCAGTCGTAACACAGTACGGTTGGACTTTATCCGTTAATTTGATGTATGCAGGCTCGCACTTGAGCAGGCCCGATGACCCAAATACTGATGTGTTGTTGAATTTTACACTTTCGTCAATCCGAAGTACTAGTCCGAGTTGTACCGCAGCATCACGGCTAAGTAAATTACTTGTGTTCTGTCCTCCGACTATGTAAAACTCCAGCGGATAGTTTTTACTTTTAAAACGCACACCATATGTGAATCGTACCAGGCATCCTAGTTGGCCTCCTGGGCTCTGAAGCACCGTGTTGTCACCTTTGTCCAATTTACTGAATTTAGGTTTATTTTTTAGACGGTTATATGTCCGTTCAGATATAACTGATTTGTTAGCACCTGTATCTATCTTTAGAGTCACAGATGAGCCACACACTGGTAAAATTACCTTCCATGGTTCAGACAATCCACTGTTTACAGAACCCAAAAAGAATTCTTCTGGATAATGTTCATGTTGTACCACCTCTTGTACTGTCTGTTTACTCCTACAGAATACTGCGAAATGACTGGTTCCTTTACATTTGTGACATTTCTTCCCATAAGCAGGACATGCTCCGCGTTGGTGAGTTCTATTGCACCTTGAACATCTCTGTGTACTTTTACTACTACCTTGAGTTCCTGTTGCTGTGCTTTGTTTTTGACCTGTAGGACGTTTCGGCCACCTCTTGTTCTTATTAATTGCGTCGATATTAGTTGCCTTTGTTCAGCCTGACGCGCGGTTTGTAAAGCAGTTTCTAAAGTAAGGTCGGACTTCAGCTGTAATTTTTCAGAAATTGCTTTGTCTGTTATGCCGATAACTAACCGGTCTCTAATGTGATCATCTCTGTTTTGTCCGAACTCGCAGTACTCGGCTAGTTCATGAAGAGCTCTCATAAAAGCCTCGATAGACTATGTAGGGCCTTGACATCTCATGTGGAATTTGGCACGTTCATGTATAACGTTACGCTTGGGTATGAAATACGAGTTCAGTTCAGTTCAAACCAAAGAACTTATCTGGACAATGTCCTCTTTTTTATTGAGCTTGGTGGCTTATCTGTACCCCGAGAATCGTTGGAGCCAGTCCGGCCACTCACTCGGTGATGTGAAGTCGAAGGCCTCCGGTGCATGAAATTTCGCCATTGTTGTATTCTGTTCTGATTGCCACAATGGACGGTGAATTTCAGCGTCGCTCCAGACCTTACTTCACATAACAAGCCACTTCTGAAACCATGTTTTAATATTGCACGGATAGAACAGAGCGAAGACACGTGCGTGCTATTTAATATGGCTGATTTTATTCACTAGATATTACTATACACACATACAGTATTACTGCGCACGAGTATTGGTGGTGCGTCAAATGAACCAACATAAAGTTATAACAGATAGCAAGGGTTCAGAAATGAGGAAGAAGTCAAGACTATCTTTCTTAAAGATGCTCCATCGCTGACAAATAGTATTTTTTTCACTATCAAAAACAGGAGCAGACGATTTAGTATTTTTCTTCAGTTACGAAAGTTACTTACTTTAGACCATTACCACCATTGAAAAGTTTGAGCTCCTAATTTTACATTAAGTTAAAAATATAAAAAATAATTAATTGCATCCCGAAAAAATTCCGTGTCACTATATCCTATATGGAATGAAATAGTGATTGCGCATGCACCAAAGGCAAAATGAATTATTTCATTATATTTTTCGTGTTAATTAGACAGATATATACACGATTACACGCCAATTATTATTCAAATGATGAATGCCATTTATGCTCTGTCGGCGGTGGAGCATCTTTAATTGGTGATTTTTTAAACCAAGTATATCTGTGTAATTCAGGATTATTAACCGGCCAAGGGTCACATAGTTGTAAATCTAACATCATTTTAAGGCTTTAGCGTACTACAGTGCCATTGAAGTTGACAACAATCATTGCAATCAGATTTGTTCATTTATTCCAACAATTTACTAACACCACCTGGTGGGTAACAAAATTTTGCCGCCATTATTCAATATTATTTTCTGTGTGCATTGAAATTGCAATAACACAAACAATTCAAATACAGAAAACCATACACATTGAAAAATATTACCTGTTTCAGTTATTGGACAATAGCATATTGCATGTCACAGATGATATGAAATCCCTACAGTATATTCTACTAAAACGTATTCTCGAGACGTCGAGAAAATTTCTTAAGAGTTACTTCCCTTCATTTCACTATGGCGTCGGTGCACACTTGGAGGCTTCAAAGTTTTAAACTTTTTTCCAAGTGTTATATTTAGTTGTATTGAATCTGATTGTTGTAGATATTTTTCTCTACGGTTAGAATAACTCTGACCAGGTGTCATTCATGACCACATGCTTCTTTTATTAACACTGCGCATGTCAATACAACATATCACATCAACATCCGGTATAGGGAGTAATCGTTACTTAGATATTGAGTAATCATTATTTCAATTAGTTTACCAATTCAAGAACACTACATCCCTCCTTTTTTGGAAATTAAAATCAAATTATTTTTTTAAATGTTAATATTGACTAGAACGTTTGATAAGCTCAAACTACAATCTATCCATTTATAACTAGAGTAAATTACAAATAAAATGCTTTCTCACAATGTTTGAGTATTTGTTATTTGTTTCCTTTTATAAATTGTCTATAGGCAAATTGTTTCTGACGAAACAAAACTGAAAACAACACTTTGACCTAAATATTTTCTTGTGAAACAAATAAAACGTATTAACAAGATTAACAGAACACTGTCAATAAGCTTAGCACATGCACTACATGTACCATCCTGTATGATACTGTGCGACACTTTTTTTAGCTCATATCAAAATCCTTGAACCTGGATGGTAGTGTAATCCTTCTGGATGCCTTTGAATAACTATTTCATAGTTCATATTCTTTTCAGGCAAATGCTCATTATTTTGGAATTGTTCAAATTCTGGTTCAGTTTCGAACTTGCTATTTCCCTCACCATTGAACTTTGGCTCAATTTCATAATTTTGTTCAAGTTCACTGAATTGTTCACGTTCAGTTGTTCCTTCACGTTCAACTGGTCGTTCAAGTTCACTCCTTGGATCAGTCCTGAATTTCTTTAAATGTGATGAATTTCGCCTGTAATGAACACCATCCTTTTCCACCTCCACACTATTTCCATGCTTTTCGACGACGCGATACGGTTGTGATTCAAATATCGCAGAGAGTTTATTTTGATGTTTTTGCTTCATCATTACTTCATATCCCTTTTCAATTTCACTTTCACGAGCGTTTCGACGATTGTCAGCATATTCTTTCGAAATTGCTTTCTGTTCTGTATCATGATCTCGAACCTCGAAATCTTCAATAGGTTCATCTCCTAATCCAGGTAGACGCGTTCTAAGTTTCCTTCGAAATAACAACTCTGCTGGACAAACTCCAGTCACTGAGTGAGGAGTTGTTCTATACATCATGAGATATGACGATAGTTCCTCTCCCCAATCTTTCTTTTCGACTTGAGCGATTTTCAGACGTTTCAGAAGTGATCGGTTTTGACGTTCTACCTCTCCGTTTGCTTGTGGCCATAGAGGTGTCACTTTTCTGTGTTCAATGTTCTCCTCAAGATACGCCTTGAATTGTTCACTTATAAACTGTGGCCCGTTATCAGTTGTGATACTTATCGGTAGACCGTGTGTGAGGAACATTTTCTTCAGTCTCTTGATAACATTGTCTGCGGTTGTACTTTTCATAATCTCAACTTCGACATACCTACTATAGTAGTCTACTACCACTAACAAATGGTCTCCTGACGGTAACGGTCCCATCAGATCTGCAGAGATCTGTTGCCATGGTCCACTCGGTAATTCGGTACTTTTTACCGGCTCTGGTGATGACGGCATACCTACAATTTGAAATGGTCGACACGTCTTATATGACTTTTCGATATCTCGATCTATCCCTGGCCACCAAACTTTCGTTCGCATACGTCGTTTTTGTGCTACAATACCCGGATGTCCCTCGTGTGCTATGTCCAACACGGGACCCCTCAATGATTCGGGTATGATAATACGCGTACCCCTCAACGCAAGCTTTCCGATATCACACAGTTCATCCTTAATCAACTGATATGCTCGGTCTTCTTTCTTTTTCCCCCAGTTGTTCCTTATGTTTTCTCGAACTCTCGATAGCTCTGGATCTTTTGCCGATTCGCGTTCGATTTCTCGTGTTGACAATGCTTTCGGAGTAGAATGTTGAGCAACGAATCGAATGTACTCCTCACTGTCTTTTACATTTTGGTAGCATCTGGAGTTGTCAATCTTGACAAACAGTCTGCTATGTTTTACTTTCCCGGAATGTGTTTCACCTTGAATGTGTACGGTTGGAGTCGCAGCACCCATCGGTTGATACGGGCACTTGGTTTTGATTTACTCGTGTAGATAAACTCTAACGGTTTGTGATCGGTATGGAGTTCAAAATCAATGCCATAAAGATACATTTGGAACCGTTCACAGGCCCACACTATGCCTAGTGCCTCTTTCTCAGTCTGTGAGTAACGTTTTTCGACGTCGGTCAAGCTGCGGCTAGCATAACATATTACACGTTTCACGCCATTTTGTTCCTGTGTTAGGACAGCTCCTAATCCTACTGGACTAGCATCGGTTATCACACACGTTTTTGCCTTTGTGTCGAAATATCCTAGTGTTTCAGCGCTTGCCAACCTGGATTTGAGTTCTTCAAATGCATTGTCTTGCTCAAGACCCCAAACAAATTCCTGGTCTTTCTTTGTCAAACGTCGTAGCGGTTCTGATATTGTTGCTAGATTTGGTATGAAACGCGCACATAAATTCACCAAACCTAGAAAGCTACGGACCTCGCTAGCAAACTCTGGTTGTCTAGCATCTTTGACTGCCTCAACTTTACCACTGTGTGGACTGATTCCTTTAGACGACAATAAATGTCCCATGAATTCAAGTTGATCTAAGTAGAATTTACACTTTTCCCTATTCAGCGTAAGACCTTTTCCCCTCAATCTTATAAGTAGATTCTCCAGATTCTCATCATGTTCTTCTGCACCACAATGTCATCAAAGATGTTTCGGACCCCTTTACATCCATGTAGAGACTGCTGGATTATCCTCTGATACATTTCAGGGGCGCAACTCACTCCAAACATTAGGCGTTTATATCTGTAGAGACCTTTATGGGTTACAAAGGTAGTTATATCCCTTGAATCCTCGTCCAGTTCAATCTGATGAAATGCCCATTTCAAATCAAGTTTGCTGAAGACCGTGCTCTGATTTAAATCGTGGATTACCTCATCTACCGTTGGGATAGGATGACGTTCACGCTCAATTGCCTCATTTGCTCTCCGCATGTCCACGCAAATTCTCAGATCACCATTTTCTTTGGTACAACAACAATGGGCGATACCCAGGGAATTGGTCCCTCTGCTTTTTCGACAATGTCAAGATCAGTCAATTCATCAAGTTTCTTCTCAATCGGAGTTCGTAGACTGAACGGTACAGGTCTAACAGATTGCGCTGCGGGTTGAACCTCCTTATTTATCGGAATGTGAAGTTGGAAGTCCTTCAACTTTCCTAGACCTTCAAATCGATCTTTATACTTCTCGACAAGTGTTTCATGTCCACCCACTGTTTCAATACTATTCGCGAAACCAACTCTGAGAACACCTAAGGCAGTAGCTGTCTTTTCACCCAGTAAATCTTGACCTTCACCTTTGACAACTGTGAAATTATCCTCAAGTGCTGTGTTCCTTACTTTTATTTCAGCTGTAAAACTACCTAACACTTCAAGTGGTGTTTTACTTCCATACGGGTACAGTCTCTTTGCAGATTTCCTCGACTCGCATTTTATGTTGTTCTCCTTTAGCCGTTTCCACTCTGTTTCGGAGATTACATTGCACGTCGCTCCTGAATCAATGATTAGCGATGTAGACACTCCACCAATCTCTGCATCAAGTTTCACAGATGAATGCTTTTCCCCGACAGAAAATGCATAATCGGAATCACTCTCTTCCTTGACCAGTCTCACTTTCGGCTGTTTCTTTCCTTTTTCCTTCCTACCAGATTTTGTTTTAGTTCTACAGCACTTCATGTAATGTCCAACTTTCTTACATTTTGAACATTCAGTCTCCCGAGCAGGGCATTTGGGATCTGATGAAATGTGTCCCAAATTATCACATCTATAACACCTGATGTCTGTTTTCTCATTTTGTTGTTTGTGTTGGTACTGTTTGGGTCTTGCCCCAGATTTTACATAATTGACTGACTGACTCTGACCTCCTGATGCCATGTTTGTGGCCTGTCTCTCACTTGTTTCGATAGCCCTTGCTAAATTTTGTAATTGAGTGTCAACTCTCTTCCCCTTTCGAGTAACTTCCTACGTAAATGATTAGACAAGCATTTTTCTATTACCTGGTCCTTTATTTGATCATTTACGTTTTCACCGAAATCGCAAAAATCTGCCCTCTGACGTAGACAAGTCACGTACTGGTCGACCGACTCGGATGGTTGTTGAGCCATGCCGCGAAATAAATGTCTTTCATACGATACATTTACTCTTGGGGTGAAATAATTTTCGAGCTGGGCCTTGACCACGTAAAGACAGTTTCATGATTATCTGCGTTTGGTTGGCGGGCTGGGAATGTGAAATAGACGTCTTGCAGATCGGTTCCCCCACAATGTACCAACAACGCTTTTGCTTATTCAGCATTTTGAATGCCTTTCCCGTCTTTATAAAGTTCAAAACCCCTAATCCACCGGCGCCATCTTTGCCCAACTGATGTCGGTTCGCCGTGAATGTCAAACGGTTTTACACCCATTAAATCATTGACCGCTTGTACCTGAGCTATGATTTTTTGTGTACCTGAGGTTTTTACACCTGTTTTCCTCGTCGCCACTGTAGATATTCTTCTCTACGGATAGAATAACTCTTTTTGCAATAAAATATGTTTAAATCAAAATAACTCTGACCAGGTGTCATTCATGACCACATGCTTCTTTTATTAACACTGCGCATGTCAATACAACATATCACATCAACATCCGGTAATGGGAGTAATCGTTACTTAGATATTGAGTAATCGTTATTTCAATTAGTTTACCAATTCAAGAACACTACAATTGTCAGCAACTAAATAATACTTTATACTAGCAGTGGTCATTAGGCATGATAAACCGATATATTGGATGGACCAATCACTGATTGGGGTCTTCAAAATCGGTCTTCCTGTTTAGAGGATGGACTATTCTAATAATTGTATGTATCCATTTTTGGATCTGTAATAATCCCCACAAATAATCACGAATTCGTTATCAAAGGAATCTATAATATCTCGCATATTTCTAAAAAAGCAGGATTATCCTTGTTTGGTCCATTAATATTTATCGGTGTAAAAGTAAATTTAGAAATTTTGATACTTAAGGCTATCAAATTACCATTTTCATCAGCTTTCTTTTCATTAATGATATATTCAAAATTAGTATCAAATAAAAAGCAACCCCTCTAGAGTTTCCTTTAAAATTATTGAAGACACATTCATAACCCCACTGTGTCCTTATAAAGGCAGCATCTGAATCTTTAAAGTGCGTGTCTTGAATGCAATATATTGAACATTTTCTTTTTTTGAGGTAGTTAAAAACATCATGTCTTGACTTATAATCGCCAAGGCCCTGGGCATTAAAGGAGAGTATTTTAAATGACATGTCTCTTACAAATATAATATGTTGTTAAAGTTTACAATGTATGTGCCGTATTTTTCATAGTCACGAATCAAGAAGAGCTTTTAATATGTTATTCAACTCCAAAAGTTACCAACATTTTGAGAATTACAATAGTTTCAATGTATTGGATTTAATTTTACAAGTACAAAAAGGACTGAAAATGATTTTTGGCAGTACTGCCAAAAATCATTATATTAACATCTTTAGTGTAATGAAATGAGTACATACGGTCAGATCATGAATCCATCTTGTTGTCCACAATTCCATTGCACATTTTGACAGTATTATTAGTGATTGTAAAGTGATTTCTGAAGGTATGTTCCATCTAAACATGTATAAGGCATAAAAACAAGAATTTCACAGTGCATAACCAATGTGTTCTAACTAACGTTTATAAGGCATTACATATGTGTGTCTGTCCATTTGAATGATTTTCACAGCTTTATTCATTAAAACTGATGGTTTTAAATAGATAATTGGAGAAAAAAATAACATGTCCAAATTTTCGGCCAGTTTCGGCACATATAACTTTAAGTACACTCTATATGACATCTTATAGTTGAATTGGGTAATATTCGAAAAACATATGGTCCCATAAACACAATGTTGCACGTAAAACAGAAAATTATACAACACAATTTCCATCCTTCCGTTCAACATTTCCTACTTGAGCCATCTGGGCAATGGCTACCTTATTTGTAACAAAAAAAATATACCAATTTCTATTGATCATAGCACCATTGGTCAATATGTCACCCTAGTCTAAAAAAGGGGAAAAAATCATCAAAGAAAGCAGGTATTGACCTGACTACACATATCGACACGTGCACATCTTTCAAGACCAAAAGTCCAACCATCCAAGCATTTTCAATATTGATAATTGTAATGCATTATACATTGTTTGCATTGGAATGATTTTTTTTATTTCCTAGACTCACTCTAGGCTTATGTTGATATATTGAATTGACTGACTTGCCTTACAGGCAGCCTATATTATAGTGATATGATATGGTTCAAAGTTTCTAAACAATGTCCCGGCCAATGTTAACATGTATCGGTATAGTACCTTGTATACATTATGTAAGTAGCTATATATAGTAAAATGTTATATGCTGTTTAGTGCGCCAGGAGATAGTTTTCGTAAGCATTCAAATGCATAACCTTATTCTATCGCTGACTTACATATTTATATAAATATATGACCATGCAGGATTCATCATCATGATGTACACGTGACAATTGTGTGAAAAAATACATACAGTATGTCCTGAAAAAGAACCATGCCGCACCTTACAGGGCCGTGGAAAAACTTTGAAATGTACTCGTCCCTCGGACAAGTGCTTCATTAAAATCTACTCGTCCGAAAGACATTTTCACTTGCCCGCAATATTTTTCAGATAAATAAGTATATGTGACTATATATTATCATGTACTGTTTAAATGTAACCAGTTGATTGTCAGAATTGTGTTGATGCAGAAATAAAGATGGAATTCTGAAAATGTTTGTTTTATCATTTATTTTCATTTTAATTTACTCATTCTCCACATCATCATCATCATCACTAGCCCTAGTAGGTAACTGTGGGAGTTGAAGATTGGTTCCACTTGCCACCTCCAAAAAAGTGTTTTAACAGTTTTTGAACTTGGTCCTGCTCTTGGTTTTTTGATTATATGTCACTTGTTTTGGATTGCATCATCCAATGTGCAATGGCTGGATCAGGATCAAAATCTGTCAAAGACACTTCTGAACGTGTAAGCCTCATAATGCTGGTAAGAGATCTTTGGTTTAGTGTACTTCTATGTACAGTTTTGATTTATCTCATACTTGAAAAACTACGTTCACATTTGGCAGTGGTTGGTGAAATAGTCAGCATGATTTGAATCAGTAACAAAATATTCCTTAACCACTTCGCACTAAATTGGTAGATATCCATGTGTATTTAGGTAATAAGTTACATATCTGTTTCATTGGTAGATATATAGAGAATACACGGTTAGTATCTTACAATACAAGGTTTATTTTGGTGCGAGACTTAGGAAAGCCGAGATGACGAGGCTTTGCCGAGTCATCTCGGCTTTCCGTGTCGAGCACCAAAATAAACCTTGTATTGTAAGATACTAACCGTGTATTATGTTTATCCTGCAACATTATGGCATTCAAAACGAAAGCAAATTGACAGTTCCTTACTTTGTTTCGCTCGAAGCGAGACGATTCTTTGATGCGGAGGTAAAGATTCATTCACTTAACCGAATGAGAGTGCATTCCTTTTTACTGCCGTGGGAAATAATTAAGCGCATTCACAAACAGTCACCGTAATTCTATTCAGTGTGATATATCACTGAAAGAAAATGAAAATACTCAAATAACAATAAATACCCATTAAAGATTTACTTAACAATACATACCTTTGTCATGAGCCAAGAAAAAGACGGCACCGCCATACGAGATTTTCGATATCGTAAAAATGACGTCATTTCGGTGAATGTGACGTCACGTTTTAGCGGGACTGAATGACGTTTCATTCACCGGAAGGTTCAAGTTCTGGGTCAAGTAAGAAAAAGTGCCGTCAGATATGGAACAAATTCACGTGATCGTATTGACGGATAAAGCATATCGTATTGACGGATAAAGCACAAGTTTATCCGGCAGTAGTTATCGGTCAGTATGTCAGTTGCAGGATAAACCTGTATATTTAGGTTATACGTTACATACCTGTTTCATTGGTAGATATCCATGTGTATTTAGGTAATAAGTTACATATCTGTTTCATTGGAAGATATACCTGTATATTTAGGTAATACGTTACATACCTGTTTCATTGGTAGATATCCATGTGTATTTAGGTAATAAGTTACATATCTGTTTCATTGGTAGATATACCTGAATATTTAGGTATTAGTTACATACCTGTACCATAGGTAGATATATGGTATAGAGATATGTGTATTTACTTTACAGAGTTAACCTAAACTCGTGACAAAATCACTTCGCCTTTCTCATCTCGGGGCCGGCTACGGCAGGGTTCCACTGCTTTAGTGTATATCCCAGTACTTTTGCGACATATTGGGGAACATAATTTCACAAATAATTAAATTATTACAGCAGTGATAATACTATATTCCATTTAAATATGTTTTGTTCAATCACAACTGTATAATTACAAAGTATTAGTAGTATGTATACGTGATCCGTGCATGAATTATCACTGCCAATCATGGAAACTACTTTGTAAGTTACGGACGACAACTCTGATAACCTTGTGTGTTTTCCACGTGGTTAGGTAGTGTATTATTTGTTGAAGTTCAGTTGTTTTGGGAATAGTTTTTGGTATACTAATCACTTGATATGTTTGAGAAGTTCATTGCATTTCTTAATCGTGAACAATGCAGTTTACAGGGGTAAAGTGAAAGTAAATTACTAGGTTGTTATTTTTAGTCAATAGTACAATTGTGTAGGTCTTTGACTGAAGCCAATACACTGTTTGTTTGTTTGAATTACGTTCTTAAGTAGCCAGGGTCATGTAAGGACGGCCTCCAATGCATGCAACGAGTAATGTGTAATGAAGTGTGTTTGTGTGTGTTGTGGGAGACTGTGGTATATTCATGTTATGTTTTTTTTGTATGGTGTAACTCTTTTCCTTTTTATTTTCCTATTACACTGAAACATGCCGCCGAAGACATTATACAGACAACGGGCGAACCAGTCGTTCCACCGCACTAGAAACAAATATAATAAGAATTAATGTAACAACAGTAAGGAATATTTACTTCAACACATATTAGTAATCCATTTCTCCTTATTTTCATTATGATTTCTTTGGCAATTCTGTTTCCTTATGATTATCTCAATATTGGCCGAAATCAGTTAATGCGCCCGCATCAACAGGATATTTGTCCGAAAAGGTGTTATTGGATATGATTTTAACAATCCACTTGGCCTTCAGTCAGAGTACGTTAATGATGGCATAACTAAGTGTTTACGGTTCTGACATCGACCAGAAGTCAATTGTGTTTGGTGCAATGCCGATGTGTATATTTCTGATAGATTCAAATACATCATATGTGACCGTCCGATATCGTTATAATTGAATAAACCAAACAAACCAGATAGCATAAATGCATTATTAATACCTAGAGAATTGTTGCACTTGCAATGGATCGTTTTGGTTTTCCTGTTTTTGCGCATCAGAAATGGCTATATGGAGTATTTGCAATAATCTGTTATCATAATAGTGCTTGCGACAGGAATCATATTTCAGAAAATATAGATTTGAGCTTCTGATTTTGTTTGATGAAATGTTTTGATGATTATAATGGGCGTGGTGGCGGTGATAGTTTGAAGTATAAACTGTCGATGACGGCGATGATGACGATGATGATGATAGTGGTGGTGATCATGACGATGATGATGATTATGACGATGATGGTGGTCATGATGATGATTATGATGATAATGGTGATGATGGTGATGATGAATATGATGATGATGATGATGATGATGATGATGGCGATGATGATTATGATGATAATGGTGATGATGGTGATGATGATGATGATGATGATAGTTTGTTTGTTTGTTTGATTAATTAACGTCCCATCAACAGCTATGGTCATGTAAGGACGGCCTCCCATGTATGCGGTGTGTTGCGTGTATGTTGTGCGAGGTGCGTGCCCTGGGAGACTGCGGTATATTCATGTTGTGTCTTCTTGTATAGTGAACTGTTCCCATGATGATAGTGATGATGATGATTATAGTGGTGGTGATCATGACGATGATGATGATTATGACGATGATGGTGATGATGGTGATGATGATTATGATGATGATGATGATAGTGATGATGATGATGATTATGATGATGATGATGATGATGATAGTGTTGTTGATGGTGGTGGTAATGATGATGCTGATGATTATGATGATGCTGATGATAATTATGATGATGGTGATGATATATTGATGAGGATGATAGTGATGATATTGATGATGATGATGGTGATGATGATAATGATGGTGATGATGATGATAATGATGGTGATGATGATGATGATGATGATGATGATGGTGATGATGATGATGATGATGATAGTGATGATGATGATGTGTGATAATGATGATGATGATGGTGATGATGATGATAGTGATGATGATGATGATGGTGATAGTGATGATGTGTGATAATGATGATGATGGTGGTGGTGATGATGATGATGATGATGATGATGATGATGATGATGATGATGATGATGATGATAGTGATGATGATGGTGATGATGATGATGATGATGATTATGATGATGATAATGATGATGATAATGATGATTATAGTGATGATGGTGAGCTTAAAGCATTTAATGAAAAACAAATAAATCATTATGTTACATTCACATTGAAATACTTACACGACGTTTATTGATTTCTACCAAATATTAGAATTATATGAAAACAATGTGATTACTATCATAATTTTTTCAGCCAAGTATTATATAACATGCATTTTAGTTCACAGAGAACCACAGCGTAGGATATTTGTCAATTACGCTTATTTGTCTGACAACCTGACCTACCAGGTGGGAAATATATTGTAATTGGATAGCTAGAGAGTAGATATAACCTTTTGAATATGATCTGGTGTTGTGCTGTTAAACGTATAGTACAATCTATCTACAGATCTGGCATCGCAAAATGTAAAAAATTGTATAATCTTGTTAAAAACAAAAACTGAATTTATGTATCACAATTCAGTGTTTATATTTTAAATTGTAAGAAAGAGGTGTTGGCATTCTGATACTTCTTAAAGTGTTAAGCTATATATTTTTGTCCATAGTACAGTTATGCAATGACTGTTTTCATGACACTACATAACACTAAAAGCATAATAGACAATACACAATTTACTCTTTCATAGTTCAAAGAAACGATGTAGATGACAAGATAATCGTGACTATGTAAGTTTAAAACATTTGTGGTATATAAAAATGGCGTATCATTATAAAATTTGAATACATGGTATGTTATCATTTATTTTTCTTTCTATTTTTTGGATATAACATATTTACAAATACATGGGACATCAACACGGGACATATATACATGACATTTCTAGCAAGAAATAAAAGCCTGCTGAGTCAGTATGGTATATTTGGTAAATAAGTTTTGCGAACTTTTCGAATCTTTAAAAAACGTTTGTACTTTTACGTGTATTATGAACAACTAATAGTAATAATAATATTGGTAAGGGGAGGTAATCCAGATTGACTCTGATACCATAAAGACAAATACAAACAAGTTATTTACACAATAGATAAAAAAACATACAGACTACACACATGAAAAAAGAACCTATAGGTATAAATGTAGACAACATGTTATAAGCAAAGCCACCGGCCACAGATATATAATAAACAAAAAACTAGGACCAGTATGAAAGTACAATACGAAGCATATGCATATAGATGGAGAAATCATGAACTGAAAATGATTAACCAGCCTTTCCATAGCTTGTTAAAGTGATCAATACTAAAACTTTTTGCAATAGTTTTTTTCAACATTAAAACGATATAATAAATATGTTTTGATATCATTGAAAGTAATCTTATGACCTTTTTCTGGAAGAAACATAGATAAGGTATTTTGTAGGAAGTATCAGAACATTTCCATGAAAGTTGGTAATTGTTGTTTTTCCTAAACAGGATTTATATTTGATCTAGTTCGACATTTTTATTGTTTGTGTTGTTTTTCCTAAACAGGATTTATATTTGATCTAGTTCTACATTTTTATTGTTTGTATTTTTAATCCATCTTATTAAATGTTGCCAAAGAGGTTTAATTTCATCACATTCTTAAAATAAATGAACGATACTTTCGGTACATATTTAAGGGAAAATTCTGTGTTGCAGCCTATATTGGAACTATTGTATGGTAGTTTCTTGTGTTATTTTGAAGATATTTGTGTATATTTGTTTCCAATTTTCTATTTGAATGTGAGGATTTAAAAGGTATTTCAATTTTGCAGTATATATATTATTTTACTGATTTTATCAGATTTCTATATATATTCTTACATCAATTCTTGTTTCTTAGATAACGTGTATATGATGTGGAATAAAAGGTCTATTGATATTGCAATTTGATTCTTTTTTCTATTTTATTCAATTTTGAGGCACTTTTAACTTATTCACATATCCCTCTATAAAACAAGAAATTGAAGATAATACGATTAATTTTTGCTTAAAATTTGAAAAACTTAAAAACTTTTGATCTGAATCGAAAAAATCATATTCATTTTTCATTCCCTTCTGATACCATTCTTTCTGGAAGAAGGGTACATGGCCTATTCTTAGTGCTGGGCTGTACCAAAATGGCGATTTCAATAATTCTTATATGTAGGTATTAAGTTGAATTGGGTGACTGTAGTTGCTTACATAACTTGTTTACATTTAACTTTATACTCTGCTATTAATACGAGTAATTCACCTCAACTTAGTTTGAAGTTGATAAACCGGTCTGAATACTGAAAAATTATATAGTTACAAATAATACTCGACACAATAGCATGTAATTAGATAGCATTCGATATATTGCTAAAATGATCATTAGTATATCGTAAAATGTGGGAAGTGGTTGTATAACCAAGTATATATTTCAAGTAAATGTTTATGTATTAAATGGGTTATTGCTACATATCATATAGTGTTATATTAGTTAAGCAAACTCCTAAGTGTAGCCACCTGAGTCCATCACTGTTATTTTATACAGAGCCTTAATTGTTTTTGTAAACCCATTTGCTAAAGAGATGTCGAGCACGAACAATAGATTATTAAAGGATTGACTTGGATAGATTTGCTTTATGTTATGCAGATATAACACACACATCCGAGTGTATTAAAAAACCGCGAAGCGGGCTCTCTAACCGTTATGATTGTTTACAGTACATTCATCATCTCCTTAACATAAAGAATCGCCTGTAAATGTAAGTCAATGAAAATGCTAATGACAAGCCATATTGCATTTTTAAAATTCACAGGCATTTTCATATTTAATGTATTTATGTTTGAACATTTTTATTTGTTTGCTAGTTTTATTAATTAGCACCCTATTAACAGCAAGCGTCATGTAAGGGCGTTCTCCCATTTATACGGTGTGTTAAGTGTACGAAGAGCGGATGTGTATTTGGGAGACTGCGGTATATTCGTGTTTTGTCTTCTTGTATAGAGGAACTGTTGCCCTTTTTATGTATATATCGTTGAAGCATGACGCCGAAGACACCAAGCAACACAGCCCAAAACAGGCGAACCAGTCATCCCACTACCTTAATGCTGAGCGCTTAGCAGAACCATAAACTACATGTACGACTATTATAAACAGGAAATAAAACGACAATACAATTCTCAGCGAGAAAAAAAATATATCTTACGATCATTTTATTTCAAGTATATCGGAAGAAGCGATCATTTTATCATTACACCAATTTTGTTTTATTTTTGGATTGTTCATATGATAGCGACAAAAGGAATTGTACTACAGGCAAACACTATATATGGCCATCTCCCTGGTAAATATATTTTGCGGAATGACTTCCGTGTTGTGCATGTGGTAACTTCATTACGTTTAGATCGGGTTTTTGATGTAATGTGGTTATCTGTAACCATGGATATGAATGTGCATATCCTCAGATTTCTGTCGTGTATTATCTTGTGAATTTATAATTATAATAAACATCAAATCGATATGATACGAGATGATGTTTCTCAGGTAACTGCAGTCATTTTCAATACTTGATTGTAATATATAATGAAGTAAAGTCTTCATTTGTTCGGGTGTTTTCACAAAAAGAAAGTAAATGTTAGAAAAATGAGTAAGAAATGAAAATTAACAGTTATGAAACGTAAACAGCATACTTAGGTAAATATATACAAGACGACGTGATGTCATTAGCGTTATTGAAACAAAATTTCGCCATTGTGATTGTTTTTCATTTTGACTTTACATTTAATTGAAGAGAAACAGACAGAATGCAGTATCCCCTTTCCCTCGACAACGATAGATTAATGGTTACTGTATGTGTACTTGTTATAGTGGTATTCTAATTGTTATTCGAATATGCGAAAAAAAGCTATACATTGTATTTCAGTTTAGTAAGTCCACAGGTTCGATGCATATCGCTGTCACCAAATAGCCATGTTGTTAACTTTATAAGTATCTATAGCATGTATAGGAGCACTTGTTTGACCAGATTCGACTTTGTCCATCGAGTCCATTTTGATATTGTCATGTAAATAGAGGTTATTGATTATCAACATTTCAAGTTTCGTAATGAAATCGGATGAACACAACAAATTATTGAACAAGGATACTCTGAATAAGATACCTATGGTTATAAACGTAGTATTTCTGAAGGTTTGTAATCAATTCAGATGAACAAAAACAAACTTGCTTAACAAGAATGCATTTTATAACTTAAAGATGCTCCACCGCCGACAAAGCATAAATGATATTCATTAGTTGAACAATAATTGTTGTTTGATCATGTATATATATGTCTAATTAACACAAAAAATAATATAGAATGCTCCATTTCGCCTTTGAGGCATGCGCAATCAGTACTTCCTTCCATATATGATATAGTGACACGGATTTTTTTCGGGATGCAATTAATTATTTTTCATATTTTTAACTTGAAGTAAAATTAGAAGCTCAAACTTTTCAGTGGTGGTAATGGTGTAAAGTAAGTAACTTTTGTAACTGAAGAAAATATTTAATCGTCTGTTCCTGTTTTTAATAGTGAAAAAATACCATTTGTCAGCGGTGGAGCATCTTTAAATGTTCATGTCGTGTAACATATCGTATTTCACTGTTCGATATCATTGTCACAATACCCCGTTTAGTAACTTGTATATATTCCTCCTACGTTGTAACATTTGGCTTACATCCCACATCCGTCTTTGTAGTGAAATGTCGCTATTTTTATTTTTATTTTATATTTCTAAAACGTTACAATTATACGCATGGCTACATTAAACATAATGTATATATCAAATTAAGCATTCGTTTCGTCACTAGGGTCTTTCAGTATTTCATTATTCATTCGTAGTGTTACGTTTCAGTCGCTTAACTGCATTCTCACGAGGTGATGCCACGCGTGGTTTTGTCTACATTTATCATCGATTATCCTATCACATAGGAATATATCGGGAAAACAGAATAAAGGCTATCACGTGTACACGCCTACATTCATTGAAGAGGATATACAGAGTTGGACATATGAAACATATTTTATTCTGACTTTTTCATAAGCAGGTAAGTTATATAGAAAACGATTTACAGAGTTGGACAGATGAAACATATTTTATTCTGACTTTTTTCATAAACAGGTAAGTTATATAGAAAATGATTTACAGAGTTGGACAGATGAAACATTTTATTCTGACTTTTTTCATAAACAAGTGAGTTATATAGAAGACGATATGCAGAGTTGGACAGATGAAACATATTTTATTCTGACTTTTCATAAACAGGTAAGTTATATTTTTCCTTAAGATAGGTTTGCATGTTTTGCTTCTCGTAATATTGTATTACTTTATGTTGAGAGCTTTCATCATTTGATGAAATTGTGCATCAGTCACACAACGAAGTTAATTTGTTTTAAGCGACAGCTGTGTATGTTCTATAAAAAAGCATATATGCCATATAGGCATGTATTGTTTATAATATAGCATTTGTTTAGAGGTTTCATCATTTGATTAACTTGTGCACCGGTCACACGACGAAGTTTTTTTTTCTAAACGACAGCTGTGTATTTACTATTGAAGGTATACATGGAATGTAAGCATGTATTGCCTTTCATAGTATTGCATTTATTTTATTTTGAGTTTTTATCATTTGAAGAATTTGTGCATTAGTCATACGATGGAGTTAATTTTTCTAAACGACAACTGTATATTTTCTATTTCAGTTATATGTGCCATTACCTGACGAACATTTTGGCATGCTATCTATTTAAAGCTATCACTTTTGATAAAATAGACTGTGATAGTCATTCATAGGCACAGACAAAAATTGTATGATGCCTTTTAAACAATAGTTACAATATAAAAGTTATCATTTTAATGCTTTGTGTGTTTAGATGAAAATATATATGCAGAAGTCACTTTATAATTACTAAAAGTGCTGTAAAAAAGTGAAATGAAATTGTAGACCACAACTTGGCTTGATGTTCTGACCTTACAAGTGCTTATTTCACTACACTGAAAACGTAAATACATGTATAATGATTTTGGCAGTAGTGCCTTTTTTGTGTGAAACTAAAATGGTGAATGATATACAAAAAGCTCGTCTTGATTCGTAAAGTATAAATATTACGGCACATCGTTGCTACTATGTACAAATACATTTCAAAACATACCATTCTCATACAATTATTTTTTACTGTGATATCATTATGTCATGAACTAGAGCGTTGATATGTTTAGACGATCTCAAATTGTGTCTGTAGAATAAAATATTAACATGTACCGTATGTATTCTCATTTATCAAATAACTGGTCTAGTTGTTTTTCAATATGGCCTTACAATCTAAACCTGAAATTCCAAATATGATGACTTCATATCAGATATTGCGTTACGTCTAAAAAAGCTCGCGACAGATCGATATAGTTTGCGCCATTTTAACATGTATATAGACCACATCTGTATGTATACCACCTCTGTATAAAGACCACCTGTGTATAAAGACCACATCTGTATAAAGACCACCACTATATATAGACCACCCATGTATAAAGACCACCTATATATACAGACCATTTACGTATATTTACACTTGCTAGGCTTGTTCACTATACGCAAATACTAGCCGATTTTGTTTACTATAACTGCATTGTAACATTGGACTTTGAATTTGCGTATGAAAATGTTCAATGCAACATAAAGGGGCTACTTTTTTAAAGAAACACATGGCTTTGTTTACATTTTGACGCAACAGAATTTTGGAAAAAAAGTAAACAATACATACATGTATACGTTTTATATATATATATATATATATATGATACAAACATTTTTTAAATTAACCATTGCATAAAGAAACGGGGAAAAATACCCCGACCGGGGGCGACGTGCAGTGCTTTTTTGTTAAAAATGATGGATGTCGAATGTAAACATTACCTATGTGTCTGTGTCCTACGATCGAGTCTTTCGGGTTGACGGGCGTGAGACCCTCTGACAGAGCTAGGTCAGTTATAAAACATATTCTCTAGTCTTTGTTCTTTGAGAATTTAATCATGTGTATTATAAAACATGCACCGCTAGTAATCCACGTGTTGACAGTTACGCGTTACCACAAATGCATTGTAGGCCAATCTATCGAACACAAGTGAAGTCGTTACATCTATCGATGGCGATGGATCTAAATGTAGATTATATAACCACATGGCTCCTAAGGATGTAATATCGTCAAGTCAGACGACAATCTCAAAGACATTGAGCTACTTGAATATCGGTGTTTTGACAACTTCGGAAAACTTCAGTGTGTAAGTGTGCGTCAGCTTTGCCTCGCCGCACAATAACGGTCACCGAGTTCACACATGTGACCGGGTCAAAATACTTTATGTTATTACGCTATATATTAACTTTTAGCAAAATTTAACATATGTTTAAAATTTTGATCTGATAAGATATTATTATCTCTGAAATTTACTTTGTTTGTCATGTTTATTTTACACTAAAATATTGAACTTTTTGTCGTCGCGGATGAATAATTCTACCTTAGGTGAAGAGTCATCATTCGCTGTTCAATTGAGTAAGCTCCTCCCACTTTTGACCGACTTATATTGAATAATTACGTCACTTTCAAATGACGATTTTATTGCATAGAATATAAATAAAATGTCGTGTGAGTGTAAATATAGGGATTGGATTTCGCTTTTATGTTAACCATGCTTGTATGGATCAATTCATCTAAGCATATATTCAATATGGGGCGCTAACGCGCCCCATAGAATATATTCTTAGAGGAATTGCTCCATACAAGCATGATTAACATAAAAACGAAATCCAATCCCTATATATTGACCACCTCTGTATATAGACCACCTTTACATGTATATCACCAATGTATACAGAATGTATATACCTCCTCTGTATATAACACCTCTGTAGAAAGACCATATAGACTGCCTATATAAAGCACATGTGTATAAAGACCAACTATGTATACAGGCCATTTCTGTATATTGACCACCTGTATATAGACCACCTCTGTAGAAAGACTACTTCTGTATAAAGACCACTTTTGCATGTATAACAACTCTGTATATAGACCACCTTTGTATATATAGACCACCTCTTATATAGACCGCCTATATGAAGCACATGTGTATATAGACCACCTCCGTATATAGACAGCCTATATACAACTCCTGTGTATATAGACCACCTGTTTAATCAGACATTAATACATGTGTATAAAGACTATACACTGTACACCAGTTTTTACACTATATCTATATATTGTTACTGTACCAAACAGTGAAGGTTTTCTATTTAACTTTGATACTCTACAGAAATTAAGATTTAGGTTTACTATGTGATCCCCCAAAAATATGCTTATGAAAACATTCATCAGAACATCCTGTACTGAATTATTGACCACTTATCACCACACTAGTGTTAGATACATTTTGTTTTATTGTCATGTTAAAGACTATGGAAATTGATCACCGCCTTCTGTCATACAGATAGCAATGACACAGTATATGCTATCATTGTTTAAATGCTTATCCATTCTGACATCCGCTTCCGTGTCAAAGTCCCATTAATCACCCTTTGTTAATTGAACGCACTGTTACAGTATCTCGTACAATATTATTCAATACAAAAGTCTGTTTCCGAAAAGAACAAATATCCAGTATGGTAGTCGGACACACACTTGTGTTTATACTATACATAAATCATAGCATGCCCTAAATACCGAAGTGTTTCACAGTTAATTATTAATCATCGCGGGCATGTAAGTGTCCCAGAGGATTTTGTAGTTGTAATAATGATAGTTTTACAGTCTGTAGCATCAATAGATATGTGTTTTGTAGGAAGTGCTTTTATTCACTGATATGAACTACATAGAAAAAATATATATGAACAATAACCAGGTTGTCGAATTATCAGAGTTCGTACCAACCAAGTTCCACCGAACACTCGGATAATTCGATAACCTGGCTTGATACGAAGTACTGAATTGAACATATGAAGGCACTGGATTCTCTATTAGTCTAAATACGTTTTTTTGTTGTTTTTTTTTTCATTTTATGTTATTTTTTCTTTAGTACTCGGAGACGAGAAGTCAGACAACATCAGCGAAAAACACTATATGAACAATAACCAACAGTGTATTGAACTCAAAGCCCGGAATAATCTGTTACACATTTTTAACAAAACATATTTGATTGCCAATTGCGCAATGTGTAACTTAATCTTTCGGTTTCATACCATTTCAAATACCTTTTTACAGTACTTTCGCGATTTTACTGCTAGAAATATGATTGTCTACTTAAACGTGTTGAGGCGATATGTAAAATCTAATTGATCGTGAAATACGCGAAAATTGAACGCACACGAAATATTTTCACTTGTAAATTGACATCACATTGTATCACATCTTGAGTTTGCATTGAAATTAATCAAAGGACAGAGTATTCGCTTTCTACTGACATACGCAGAGGAAGTCCTTGAATGCCTCTGGCTTTATACTTAACAAACCAGAACCGACTATTTTTGCCCCAAAACAGTTTTACAATATTAACAAGTGATGACGTTTCTATGATTTCCTGTAATTAGTTCGTTTATTGTTAATATTTGTCCAGACAAACAAATCAAGTAATGTTAAATGATCACATCGAAGCCGGTGTAATGTAATAAAAATACTCGAACGGTTTCACGTCTGTAGAAATGCTGATGTTGCATGCATATGGGTATTAATAGTAATTAAATTGCAGAGAGAACATAACTGTATACTTAATGTTTTTAGTTAAAAAGAAACATAAAACCTGATCAAAATGTTTTAAGATTTAATATCAACCGATAGAGTAAATTACCACGAATGCGGTTATTGTATTTAAGCGATTATTTCATTGACGCTGTTATTTTATTTACATTGTGATTTTATTTACGCGGTTATTTTATTTATGCGATTATTTTATTTACGCGGTTATTTTATTTAACCGTTATTTTATTTACGCTGTTGTTTTATTTGCGTTGTTATTCTATTTAAACGGTTATTTTATTTACACTGTTAATCTATTTACGAGGTTATTTTATTTACGCGGTTATTGGGCGGTTATTTTATTTACACTGTTATTTTATTTACGCGGTTATTATATTTACGCGGTTATTTTATTGATGCCGTTGTTCTATTTAAGCGGTTATTCTATTTACTTGGTTATTCTATTTACGTGGTTGAAATATTTGGAAATTTTACGTAAACAATTGATTCATTCTATAATAACGTGTTAACCATGCAATATAATGACATATTACTCTTTTGGAGAAAGTGACAATGCAAGTATAAGTTTAAGCGAGATATAATGATAGATTTCACTTGTAAACATGTCAATATAATTAATCTTCTCATATTGTTTCAGCCATTATTTTTGAAATCACGAATAAGTCATTGGCGCTAATATAACCGTCTATGCATTATCGACCTATCCATCTATTGGACGATACTGGTTTCTATTTATATTGTGCCCAACACCTACGTCATTTTCGCACGGTATGATTTTGGGTGATTTTGTTCCCTATTATCTTGATATTTCGTCTTTGCATATTACAGGGTTATGTCCCTTGAGAGTAGGAATTCATTATGGCGTCATTGCTTTGTGAGCGAAACTAACGTCGTTTTCTCTGTAAAGTATGACGTTACACTCGATGACACATGACGTCTCAATCAATATTTACCCGCAATTGCAAATAACAATAATACGTAAATACAGAATATTGGAGAAGGGATAATAGTAAACTTTATAATGTAATCTAGTGAACTACTGCTTACACCACATCATCCGTCCACATATACAACAGAAAATCGGACAGTAGGTGGAATCGTTGGTGTTAGAAAAATAATGGAACTCTATACTAATACTATTAACATATTTCGTCATCAATCATACATTAGCGCCGCTTTTCGCGCGAAAAGGCGTACAGTAAAATATGACTGACTCGCGCAAATTGCGATAATCAATCAACTATAATTGTAACGTTCCAATGGAGCGGTCACCCATGAAAGATACCGACACACAACACATAAGCCAACTATGGGGCTGAAGTGCAAGTTGTAACGTGCCGCGGCTGGGCCCGAATCACCCATCCAAGAACAGGCTACGCTCGAAGTTGCTTAACCACCATGCACAGACACCAACATTTTTTTTTTGCACTCCGAGGTGATATGTCAGACATATTCGGCGAAAATTATTATATGAACAATAATGTTTTGTTACTGTAAACATTTGGTTTATTAAAACATATTTTACTGCTAAAGGTTCAATGGATAAATAAATTATTTTCGCGGTAACCTCATTTTTTGTTCCTTTCCATTCAAAAGATTTTTTGCGACACTTTCGCTGTTTGACTGGTAGAAAAAGTTGCTGAAATGTGTGGAGCGATATGCAAAATCTACTGCAGTGTATTGCATCTTGAGTTTGCATTGAAGTCAATTATGAGAACAGAATCTTCACTTTCTATTAACATTCGTAGAGGAAGTCATTTATAGGGCATCATGCTTTATATTTAAAAAACCAGAACCGACTATTTTTGCATAAAAAAGCATTGCAGTAATTGCGATTGATGACGTTACTAGGGTTTTCCTGTAATAAGTTCGTAAGGTAATGTCAGGTATCACACTGAAGCCGATGTAATGGGAAAAAAACATTTTAAAACATTTAAAAAAGCAATACCCAAGAGGCTTCATGTCTGTAGGAATTCTGATGTTGATTTACTATAAATCACCAATAAATTTAACGACCAGAAATGTCAACTGATAGAATAATAGTATCATTTATGCCCTATCGACGATGGTGCATCTTTAAAAGAACTCTGCTCTGAATGTTGATTGTGCTATGTACACTTATTATATTAGAAAACTATCAGTGTGGTTTTCGTTAGAAGGGTTGTTTGGACATAATAACACTGTTTCTCTTCCCTCCTTCGAGAGACTTTATGAAACTACTTCATAAAATAACGCATATTTTAATTTATATTTCAGTGAGCCATGTACATACTAAAAATGGTATCGTTCAACCCTGTCTCTTTTCTTACACCATGTGGACTATTGTTATTCTTCGGAGTCGACGCTGGACAATTACGGCACATACCAACTTCTGTTTTCGTGGATTTCAAATCAGAAACTGTAACAAATATATCAAATAATTTGGACTTGCTGGTTGGACGAACTGTTTTGGACGCCGAGTATTTTATCACGTGCGACAAAAACCAGAGTATATCGCCACTGTCGTCCGATAGTGTGACAAAGATTGAAACATCGGAAAAAGAAAAACAACCAGGCTTGTTAACAATATACTTGATATCTAGCTGCAATAATACATTCTTGGATAACAAAGAAAGTATACCGCCTTCGGACACAGCTGTGGAAGCTACTGGTTGTCTGTCGAGTTTGGTTACAGATGGAGATTGTAGCAATGAGTCAATACCTGTAGGTTATATTGACCTTCAGACGCAATTGTCAACATTGCTTTTGAAAGACGAAAGAAATTATAAGGATGTTTCCGTCATAACGGCAATTCAACAAACCATGGACAATGGACAGACGTCTGTAGCGGACGACCCCACAGGAATGAATCTTCATCTTACTGTATCTAGTAAGTATGAATAATTATTAACTACATGCTTCAGGTATAGAATTTTTTTTTGATACCGACGTTCTGGATTCGTTTAAGGATTTTTCTTCCTATGGCCGTGAGTGGATAATGATACTATATGTAGCCGGTTATTCCCCTGTGATCGATATTTTCACGATTTTGCGGCGCATCTCTTTGATCAAGAAAATTTTATCCGCAAAATATTGAGAAATGGTTGACTCATATATGCCCCAAACGTCCAATCACAAAATTTAAATCTGCTAATATTTAATTTGCTTGATTTTACTTAAAATTTAGAGAAATATTAAACCCACTATACGGTGATTGATTTCTTTATGTGTAGTGAATTGAATTAGAACAATAATAGCAAAAGAATGTATTTTTAAAACACCTCCTTTAGATAACTTCTGTATATTATTATATAGTAATTATTATCTATTTTCACCCAAGATCCATCTTTATTCGCAACACCCGGCCGCGGAGTACAATGGCAATTTTCGAGCTCTGATGTTGTTTATGAAACTAAAGCAAATTGTAAGAAGGCCTGCTCAAAAGACCTTCAGCCAGAGGGTAAGTTTAACATTGAGTGTCGTCTTCTGTTTTTGTCTGAATAATTCATATTCCAGGGGTTCTATCACTGATTGTATATCCATCCCTTGACTACCCCATAGTAAACGTGGAGGCAGTTAGTGAGAAAATAAATGACACAGGCCAGTAAAGATTACAGAGAGAGTGACGCCCAAGTTCAAAGTAATTTGCCATAAGTGTACCGTTATTTGGTTCTTTTGATGTACAGCAAAGGATCAAATAACATGTTGCCTTTAGTTCTGCTTTGACATAGTCCAGAGGTAGATATGACATCAGTGATAGTTACCCCTGAAGTATCGAGGGTGATTTTGGACACGACAACATAATCTTTGTGAAATCAAATGCATAAATTATATATAGGGAGAAATTATTAAATTTAAATTATCATAATTAAGTATGCAATATCTTTATATCATTATAAACCACAACCAGCTTTAAATCATAACATAGCGAAAGACTGCAAAGCCCATTGGTCATGGGCAAAATTGATGTTTTTCAAAGAATACAATTTAGTGATTTTATTCGTGATTTTCTTCATTTAATCTATGAACAACTATATAGGGGGCACATCTGACCGGCAGTTAGATCTCTGACTCCTCAGATCTCAAGTTAATTATTTTCTAAATACTAAATAGGCGCGTGTATATTTGCAAGGATTGTATTTCGCTTTTGCGAAATTTAATACCTTGCGATTTTTTATGTTAGAAAAGCGTAGTTTTGAATGTCATGTTTTATCTCGCGAAAACATTCCCCAGCAAATAAGGTCCAAACAGTCATTCGCAAATTTCGTAATTTTTACCTCCGCGAAATTTTAACAACTACAGTGGAACCCGATAATATGTAAACTTCGGGAATGGAAAATTTCTTCAAATTATCCAGATTTCAAAATAACCATGGAGAAAGAACGCGTATATGTGAGAACAGGGATTATATTACATTTCATATCAAGCCATACTTTAATATAACTGACTTCAAATTAAGGGTGTCCCACTCTATTATACACAGGTCGGGTTATCTACTTTAATGGTACCAGCCTAGATGTAACGTCGCCAATGGTTACGGGGAGCTACTGGCGGTGTGTAGTGAGGGTGAAGCATTATCTACGAAATCAGGATGTGGCGTTAGTACTGAAGGTCATCCAGGATAACCATGTCTGGACACGCCGTCTTAATACAAAGGAAAAGTAAGGGCTTATAAATCTCAAGGCATGTTATAGACATTAGATCAGTTTGTATGGCATGACATGAGGATTAGTGTTCCAGATGTGATTGTCACCTGAGCTGGAAAAGACCCATTACTCTAGTATTATAATCATTATCATTATATTGTATGTTTGTATATTTTATCATCTGGAAAATTCTGTTGATATTACTTCTTTGACCCTTATATTTAACCATGTCTGGACACGCCGTCTAAATACAAAGGAAAAGTAAGGGCTTATAAATCTCAAGGTGTCAGAAAAGCAAACAAACATTATGTATTTACTGTAAACTTTCTTTCGCTGCTATTACATTTAGCAATTTTCATTTCAAAACAAGTTCGCGGAGATTAATATTTGATTGCGCGTGAATGAAAGTTGGTTTCCAGTACAAGATTTATGCTATTTTGTACATTCGTCTCTCAATCACCTTTGTACAACTTTAGATTATTGTGTTCGTACATTTGATATATGTTTCATCTACAACTCGCTCTTTTGACATTATTTTCGCTGTTTTGAATTTTTTCTGTCATTGCTTTGTTTTTTATATCTCACTATGTTTGTGTAACTTTGTGTTAACGTGTACGAAGGATGTCTCGGTTGCAAATTTCTTGAAAAGTAAGGATAAGGTTTTGGTGTTATTTTATATAACTTGCAATATTATCAACATTAAGTGACATACGTTTATTTCAATCTAATTAAAACAAGACTTGTAATTCCGCTCCACTACGATGCTCTACGTTACGCTCCAATACAAGATCTAACAATGCCCCGTTCGGGGTCACCTCAGCATGACCCCTGTGGTTAGCCAATCAGCGTCTCGCCTACGGAATCTTCGGTGTATTTGATTCATTCGGAAATATAAATGACTAACAGTACGTCCCGAGATGTTCCGTTTCTAGGCCATGGGTCATGCTGAGGTGACCCCGAACGGGGCATTGTTAGATCTTGTATTGGAGCGTAACGTAGAGCATCGTAGTGGGGCGGAATTACAAGTCTTGTTTTAATTAGATTTACTTTTATTTGTAAGACTGCGGCATGTCCATGTATCAACCTTATGGCCTCATTATGTCTTTGAAAGTATTAATGAATGGACAAACTAAATATGTATATTCCTTATAAATTTATCGTTACTTTTGATCTGTTCAAATATTCATTTCAGACAAAAATACACATTAAAATATATTATATAGATAGTACACGCAAATGTTGCATGAAAATTATATAAAAATATCATAAGTGCCCGGGAGTCTTCATGATGATCACAAAGTGAATATGATGGTTTTAGTGTTGAGTGTGGCATCAATAACGCAAATTAACGGATTTATCCATCCTTCTTAAACTAAAGCCTGATTAACTATTGTATTTTTTCCTTAACTAATATCGCCATAACTTGTCATTTTGTCTCTTTATTTTTTTCTTTAATTTCACGATACAAATATAGGACCGGGATGCTTCTATTGGTTTATATTGTGTTTCAATATACTTTAGTTGGAAAGTACGTGAAGAGCATATTGGCATGATACAGGGCGCCTTCCAAGTTCAGCTACAGTTTTACAGGAATCAACAGATTGTGTGGAAAATCGGGAAATTACAGAGTGTTGTGTTTGATAGCTGCTATCTTCCACCAGGTAACAATTTCCAAATCAGCATTTTCTTCTGAATATTTGTTCCGTATACTTTTTAAGTATGTGTTTTTTTGGGAGTGTATAATTTCACAATTTCAACTCCCGCGGTGTTGTTATTTTCGATATGTATACACTTGTGGAAAGGCTCTGGCCGAGACACACAAGATTATACGAGTGGTAGTTTCTGCTCCTGCTAATTAACGCTCAGCATAACGGGAGTGGGACGATTTTTTCGGCCAATGTCAGTATAACGTGACTGGATGGTGTGTACGTGTTGCTTGGTGTCTTCGATGGCATGCTTCAGTGATATAACACTATAAAAAGGGCAACAGTTCCACTATACAAGAAGACAACACGAATATACCGCAGTCTCCCAAAAGACGCACCTCGCACTATATAAAAGCAACACACCGCATACATGGAACGTTAATTAAACAATGAAACAAACAAGTATATACACTTTCAGACTTTTAACAAGAAATGTTTTACAAAACTTTCATGATCAAGCAAATGTTCGCTCACGAGAAAATGTCTATATTAACATTAATCTGAGCTTTGGCGAGCACAATTCAATTTTCGAGCAGAATGTCTAAAACGCACATCTCCAAAAATACAAATCAAAGATAACAATATACTTTGCAAAGCATTTCACAAGTGATATGTGTTTCAATAATCAATAACATCACCCGGACATGATTTATATCATGGCGACGCGATTCATTCGTCCCTGGTACGCCTAGTGACAATCTAGCCAGATTTCAATAATATTTTTTCTTTGTTTCAAACTTGATATGTTTTCATTATCAGAGAATGGCAAAAAGACTGACCTTATCGTTACTTATAGACGTTGACGTTGTATATTAATAAAAAAGTAATCCCTGACGCAATCGCACAGTAAAACGGAATGTATTTCGACAAGTAGACTGGGGAAATAAGTACAAGTACTAAAAGGTGCTCCACCGCTGACAAATGGTATTTTTCCTCTATCAAAAACTGCAGCAGGCGATTGAGTAATTTTCTCCAGTTGCAAAAAGTTACTTAGATTAAAATATTGAATATAAATAATTGCATCCCGAAAAAATTACATGGCGCTATGTCCTATATGGAATGAAGTACGGATAGCGCATGCCCCAAAAGCAAAATGAATTATTTCATATTATTTTTTGTGTTAATTAGACATATTTATACACACGATTAAACACCAATTACTGTTCAAATGATGGGTGCCATATATGCTCTGTCGGCGACGGAGCATCTTTTATGTGTACTTATTTTTTAAATTCTTGGAAGCATTGTATGTGTAGCGGATTATCACAGTTTGCAAATATGACCTTAATAAATAATTCTAAATTAGTGAAAAATCAAAGTGCATGATTAAAGAATTTAATGTGTTTATTGCTGCAGAACCATCTAAGAAGCCTATACCTGGGCCTAGTAACGACACATTCGTTTGTCGGACTGGTGTAGCCATAAAGAAGAAAGCACTCTGTGATTTCCATAACGACTGTTTCCATGGTGACGACGAAAGTGAAGAACTGTGCGGTAATTTTTCGTAGTACACTGACTAAGTTTGATTATGTGTATGAAGAATCATGGATATTATCAAATACATTCCCTTTTGATATATCTTAAACTATCTGAGTAACGCTGGTCGATGTATGTTTCTTGCCTTCGTCCTAATTGGTGTTCAACGTCGTATTAGATTATTGATGTACATTTTCCTATGTTGTTATTATTTTTTAAGAAACTTTATGATTTTGTTTGGGAAAGGAAGTGATCCTTAAACAATATTTCAAATGAACATATCCTTACATATGTATATTTTTTTAGGAAATGGATATTCACTTGGACTTTGCGATTTTGAAGAACAACGTGAGTGTCCATTCATACACAGCGATTACCGTGCAAGCATTTCGACAATTCAGTTAGTCAACATGACAATGGCTCTGACGAGCTATACTGGGTCGTTTGAAGGTAAAATGGTAAAACTGTCAGGTAGAAATGAAAGCGAACATCATTACTCATAAAAAACATTTAACTGCCCATGTTTTGTTGTATGTTTAAACCCATTTAATTTAAATGTCGAAGTTTTCCAGTGGTCTTCCATCGTCTACGAGTGCTGTATGTTTTCTTCAAAATGTAATGACTTCAATGGACATGTTAGTACGCTTCAGATTTATCTCAGACAGAAACCCATTGATATATTTATAGTTATTGATATGATATATAAAGTATAAATGGCTAACACAGGGGTGAACGTTATGTTTGTCTTTCTTCCACAGATCATATATTAGCTTATGAAGAGAAGCATTCTTCCAAACAAACGGGATTTGTGACTGTTAACTTGACAAATCTAGAAAGTTTCCTGACAAACAACCAATCATGTGAGGTAAACTATTTTTACACCGGGATACCTTTTCGTGAGATACATAAACAATAACCAGTCTTTTGAAAGACCAATATGAACTGTTTATTTGCATATGACGTTTCATAACTTCCAGTTTATCACACGAATATGTTCTTCGTGTGCAGGCTGTCTTGCCCCGGGTAAGGCAACGAAATCTTATCCTCGCCGGAAGTACAAATATCCCTGTCCGATGGGGTAGAATATTATTCGTGTCGGAGAGGGGACATAACCCTGAGCCTTCAGCAACGGAGCGAACGCTTAACAAAAGGCCACACGTGAATCGGTTTCAAGGCTCGTAACAATCATACAACATGTGTTTTAGTATTATTGCTACTATAATCAAGACACTTTCTTGTAACCCCTCTGATTTGAACACGAAACAGTAAAACTTGCCTTTGTGATCACCTCTGTCCAACGACCTCCTGGTTTTCGGTACTGAACATGAAAATGGCAACTACCCGTAAGTGTAATGCAGATGTTGTATTACAAGAAGGCTCTGGGTTCTGCCCCCTGGCCGAGACACGCCAAAGTCGATAATAGTGGTAGTTCCTGTTGCTGCTTAGGGCTCAGCATTCAGAGAGTGGTCAGTACAATGTGACCGGGTGGGATGTGTTGCTTGGTGTCTTCGACGGCATGTTTCAGTGATGCATTATAGCACTATCAACAGGGCAACAGTTCCACTATACAAGAAGACACAACACGAATATACCGCAGTCTCACAAAACATGCACCTCGCACAACATGCACGCAACACACCGCATATATGCGAGGCCGTCCTTACATGGCCCTGGCAGTTAATAGGATGTTAATTAATCAAGGAAACAAACAAGTGTCAATAAGATCGAAAATGATGTCGAAATGCCAATGCACAATGCGGTCTATATAGTGATATCATCCCTTTTCACTTATATAATTCTTCTAGTTCCACTTAGACGCTTACCTGGGAGCCTCAAATGGACGTTTCCGACTGGTTGTACATATCATAGACTCACTCACTGACGATGTCATAGAAACGGATTATAAAACCTTGAAGAGAAAAGTGTGGCAAAGATTCAGATTTACTATCCCAGACCTCACCGAACGGTATGTTTAAAGATAAGCAGGAGTAAAACAAGCACGAAGCCAAATCAAAGCACATATAAATCAATCCACGGCAAGCCGCTCATTGCATTTTTTCATCTTTGATGGTTAAAGAGCAGGTCAAATAAATATATACATTTACAAGTAATATTGTAAACGTGGATGTTTTGATGTTTTCACGAGTGCTTTATATCGCGATTTGTATGCATACAACGTTCACGCTGATGCTATTTTCGAGATAGATACACTGAATTCATACTTTTAACTAAGTTTATATATTTACAGAATCTTATGCGAGGGGGATGGATGTTCGCGTTCAATCGATCTTCCCGTAATTAGCGAAAAATTTTCCTTGCATGAATTTCCACGCTTAACGTAACACGTTGTGTATAGGCTTATAATTAGACATTAAACTTCCATGTACATATTTTTTCAGAAACGTCACGACTTTTTACCTAGTGGTATTTACAGTACTTTCCAAAGGCGAATTCCTCGGAGTAGACAAAGTTTACCTATCTCCTCAGTGTATTCTTCAAGGTAAGATGACAATAAAATACTGTTTCATTCTATTAAATTGTTCCTGTCTTCCCCGGACAGTACTCCACGTTTGGCTCATATTAAATGGTGTTGGGCGACTAGTTTATCCGTGGTCAGTATCATGTGACCGAGTAGGGTGTGTTGCTTGATGTCTGTGCTGAAATGCTTCAGTGTGATAATACAATAAAATGGCAAAGAAATCATCTATCTCAAGAAGACTCAACACAAACGTACCACAGTCTCCCAAGTTACGCAAGCACTTCACACACGCAATACACATGCACCGGAGACCGTCCTCAAATGGCACGGACTGTTAATAACACCTTAATTTTATATAAAAAATCACATTTAGCGTAGAGTGTTCGCCTTTTTCAGAAAACCGATGATGTGTATTCTCGTCCGCTGCACACTATAGTGTCTAGGTGTGGTAGTAAAATTATTTATATTCAGATCCAAAAACACAACAGAAATAATTCTACTTGTGTCATAGTTTCAACGCGCGTACACGTACTGGGCGATATATGAGCTGACGCGATAAATTTTGAAATAATTTCAAATTACATATTTCCTGCGACCAGGTTGGATTTCATTCTGTTCAAATCGATTTCATACCTTTATATTCCTGACTTATTTCATAACCTGACTCTTTACATGTAACGTCAGGGTGTGAACGTTATTGGATCCAAATGTTTTTGTATTATGAATAATTGAAATCGTGTCTTTGCATTGGTTATAAATCAGATCAAATGCTGTTTCATTCAATTAATATCGATTAGGAAATAGATTGGGTATACAGTCATTTGATAAATTTGAAAGTAATCTGTATCTTTGTCAACGAATAACGAGTTATTGGTAACGAATGCATACTATTCTATCCATGTCAATTATAAAAAAAATACTATTCAATTAATTAAAAGATGATACCAACGAATGCATGCAATCGGTTTTTATAGAATGTTGTTTTCTATTATGGTATGAAAACTTTTTTAACTTATTTCTTGTCGAACAAAAACGTGCTTTAAAATGGACTTGGTATTTCACAGCACTTAAGATTCAAGATTTCCTGTAATTTCTGACAGATACTTCCTGAAATCTAATTTCACGACCTGGCATATTGTCAGACCATATTTCCATCCAAAGGTAAATTTTGGTGTATAAATTATCAAATTTGATTTGTATATCTTAATACCACACCAGAGAATGACTCTGTGCTCTATGTGTTTCCCTTGCGACAATGCTTCACATATTAGTGATAGAATAGTTTCTTCCTACATGCAGTGTCGTATGCAAATCCATTTAATATTTCGCATCTAGGGAAATCGTTTAAACATCTCCAGTTTCAATCAAATTTTATGCTGAAATTGTAGTAATAAAAGATTCCTATCGAATCTAACTCAACAGATTACCGCTCAGACTTCAAGTCGTATAGAGTTTCTCAAAATAAAGTCTGTATTCTGTAATTCTTTATCAGAACCCGGAAGAAGATGAAATATCGAACGACGAATTCGTTTTCCAGCGCATATGTATAGTGGTCCAAACGTAGGCGGTATATTGGCCATAGTCAGTATATACAGTAAACCTGTATTAGCGACCACCCGTTTAATAAGACAACATTCTACCAAATGACCATTTATAAGACAATCAGACCTGTATAAAGACCACATGGGTTCATAGATATTTTGGATGGTCTTTATAGACAGGGTTATCTGTATACATGTATATCCTTCTTTATAGATACAGAAAAAGAGAGTATTTGGGGTTTGTTGTACGTTCATCTGATTAAAATACAGATCCTTATTATTTCCACGTTTGATGAGGGGATTTTGTCAGATCCTCTATTGAATGGAGTGGTTAAAAGGATCTGTATTTTAATCACATTGTTTGTTCGTTGCCATTCTAATTTGTAATTCATTTGGTGATGCAGTGCAAAACAAAGCAAATAGTGTCATGACACTCTAATAAGAGAAACTTAAGTTTACTAAACTTATCAAATAACGGGTACTTATAATCACTACATCTGGTAAAGGGTCTGACAACATCCCATTAGGGGTTACGTTCTGGTGACCTTTCGAATTGACAAATCAAATTGCTGCTTGCAGAATCTTGGAAGTGAATTTCAAAGACAAAATTGTTTGAAAGAGCTGTCAAAATTATTTTCGTGTATATAGTCATCTTTCCCAATGAAGACAACAAAACTAAATGTATGTGTATACTTGGACAATTGATGTAGCTAGTTAACATTGTATGACTAATTATTTGATATATGTTCAATGTTTTTTCAGAACCTTCCGAGAGGCATCGGAGTGAAATTCCATCAGCAGACGAGGAAAATGACTTTATTCTTATCGCAATTTTAACAAGTACATCTGTAGCGGCTGTTTGGATAACAGTGCTTCTTCGTAAGCATCAATTTTGTTCCGTATAAACAAACTATAACTTTTCAGATGTTTTTTCCGTCTTTTTTCTTCTTTCAATTAAAGAGCAAAGACATAATCTGAATACAATACAGCATCTCATTTTCACTATATATCACCTAGGATGGTTTGCATTGTCAATGAATCGATCTGATATGAACATATTGTGTGTTGTAAATGATATAACACTATTTTGAGAATAATAAATGTCCAGTAATCCACATGTGATAATGAAAAAAAAAATCTAAATGCTAAAGGTTTTTGTTTACGTTACTGACCGTTTGCCCGAAATCTATCTTATAACGAAATAAATCATTCGATTTTACATTAGCATAACTTCAAATTTATGCTGTATGTGAATTTAAATTAGCACAATCAAATTTCAACGCACTGATTGTTTTTTTACTTATTAGCGCAGTCTTGATTACGCGCAATCACAACTGACGTGTTCAAAACAGCATTTCAAATTTTAGTGCTTAACATGGATAATTGTAATGATGGTCGTTAAAATAAGATTATCACTAAAATAACAACACACACAGTATTTAAAACACAATGGTATAAATGCTTATTTTCCGGTACATAACAAAACGTTTCGAAATTTTAATTTGAAAATAATATAAAATGACTGTATTTACTTTCATGTCATTTGCATGCGTCTGTAATTTAAAAAAATGGATTTAATTTTTCAGTTTTATACAGAAGATATATAAAGTTAACTAGGTCAGGAGTGATTGGAAAAAGACTTTCACTTTTTGGAGAGCGGACGAAATCACTGAAGTGTCTCCATGACTCCGCGCCGTTACTAAGGAGACTTAACGATAACTTGTGTCAGGACCATCCCAACTTCCACATGTACAAGGAGATACTGACACAGGACCTTAACGATGACATAAAGAACCTGTCTAGATATAAACTCAGACTGACCAAGTAGGTAGCTTTGATTCTGATTTACAAAGCTTAAAAGAAAGTAATCACAGTATTGTATATCTCTTGAACAACCAATGGTGCTAATTTCGTAAATTTCTGGTTAATTTTGAAATTGTGGTGATTTTATTAAGATTTTCGCTGGCCATGTAACAAGCATTGTCATTGGCTTAAAAATGTAATCGCCGGTGGCCGAGTGGTTACCAATGATGTCCCAACAGGTTACCACAAGCCCACTACTTCTTGATCATGAGTTTAAATCCTTTGTGGGGCAGTTGCTAGGTACTGGTCACTGGTCGTTGGTTTTTCTCAAGATACTCCGGTTTTCCTCCACCATGAAACCTGGCACGTCCTTACATAACCTAACTGGCTGATAATATGTCGTTAAATGAATAAAACCATACCAAATTGGTCGATTTCAAATTTTGGTGTCATTTAGTGAGGATGTTACTAACAGCTGTACCTGTTTTCAGTGTACTAGGAAGTGGTGCATTTGGAGAGGTATTACAAGGACAGCTCATCAAAGGAGCATTTCTTAAACACGTGGCCGTGAAGGTAAAATTGATTTTGTATTTTTATTTGTCATATCAAAGGCAAATATTCCTAATAATTCGAAGGTGCATACAACATGATTACATGCATTGTCTTACAGAGATTGTCAAATGGCTGCTCAGAGAAGGAAAGGACAGATTTTCTTGTTGAGGCTTTGACAATGAGGTATGTGTATACACACTGCAAGTTAAGCGCATATACACGAATGTATAATTTACATATATTGATCCCCCCACACACATAATTGGCGCAATTTGTATGAATTCACTCACGAAATATTTTGCCTTTTAATGTACATAATCAAAGGAAACATTTTACAAAATCCATTGGAACACCGCTTATTTTAAAAATCGTAAGCCATAGCGGTAAATGCATGTTTTAAAGGTTTCTATGTCCTTATTTTAGTATATCATAATATGAATCACGTCATTATTTGGTTTCTTCTGAGGAGCAAGATAAAGCCATTTATACACAATCAAATGAACCATTTTACAAAATGTATTGGAACACCGGTGACCAAATCTGTTCGCCTTGTCTGACACCAGATATTGTTTTAATTTGACTTAACTTGACGCCTGTAATCTTCAAAATACATCGTCTCTAAATTTACAAAGCTATGTTTTGTTCAACGTGTTTATATAGTGAACATTTTTGTTTTGATATCTGGAATTGCAGCGAGGGGCTGTAGTTTTTTGTGCCAAAATCGTTTCCAAACATTCTGTAGATATATTTTATAAAGTATGAATGAATTTCTAGCCTAAATGAGCTTATAATTTATGCGACAACATCATCTTTCAGCAAGTTTAAACACAATAATATTGTGTGTTGCCTGGGAATCTACATAAAGAATGGCTGCCTGCTGCTGGTTGAGGAACTGATGATTGGAGGAGATCTGAAGAGATTCTTAGTGGAGTCACGACCTACTGTAGTAAATAATAAGACATTTTTAGTAGAGTCATGACCTACTGTAGTCAGTAATTAGATATTCTTAATGGAGTCACGACCTACTATAGTAAATAATAAGAGATTCTTAGTGGAGTCACGACCTACTATAGTAAGTAATAAGAGATTCTTAGTGGAGTCATGACCTACTGTAGTAAGTAATTTAGTGGAGTCACGACCTACTATAGTAAGTAATAAGAGATTCTTAGTGGAGTCATGACCTACTGTAGTAAGTAATAATAGATTCTTAGTGGAGTCACGGCCTACTGTAATAAGTTATTACAAAATATAGGTTCAAGAGAGATATAGATATTATAGAAACGAAATTGAAAATTATGTCTATATCGTTTATTAATAAAATCTTAGGCTCGTGGCTACGTAATATTTATTAAACGAGGTTTATAATTTGGAATGCCATGAGTCCTTAGACTATTTTTAATCAAACTATTGATTGATAAATGAACATTTATTTAGATCGTTATTTATATCGTTACTATTTTTGATATTAATTTCCAGGATGAGACTCCATCACTGGGTATAGACGAACTGCTGTCACTTGCAAACGACATATGTCAAGCCTGTAGCTATTTAGAAGCAAACAAATTCATACACAGGTAACAAGGATTGTGTTGTATATTTTACATTATGTATGTGGATTGTTAACCAACGTGCTTTCATGTACCATTTATTTCCGTGAATTTCGCGATCAGAGTATATTCTACTTCTTTTCAGTTTTAAAGCCGCAAAACTGAATCTCCGCAAAATACTTTGAAACGGAAACGCGAAATTCAGTAACTGCGAAAGTTCACAGTATTCTGGTGTATTTAAATGGAATCCTCTTTAGCATTGAGTATCAATAAATATCCTTGTGCGGTTAAATATGTCGTATGCATGCTAAGTCGTAAGCAGAGAAGAAAGAAGTCGGTTATTCTTTGAATAAGCGGAAAGATTGGTGTCCACTATTAAACGATTGCCTCCAATAATAATGATAAATGGTAAAGTATAACAAATGAAGCATAAATCAGTTATATAGCATTTAGTTGGTATAGAACCGTGCTTTAAACGGGCAATAGTTCCACTATACAAGGAGATATCACACGAATATACCGCAGTCTCCCAAAACATGCATCAATTGATTAATTAATCAAACAAACTTTAAATACTTAATAGCGCTTTTTTGCGGAGTGAATATTTTTTGATATACTATACGGAACATATTTACGGAGGGTGATTTTCGCGATTCACTAATTCATTATTTCTTTGAGCTATCATTCGTAGATATGTTCATGTATTTGTGAATATTTCGCTAGTGTTTATAGTTCATAGATAGCAGTGAAAAAGTGAATATAGCTAAGATAAACGACTCGCGAAATATAACTGCTATACGGTAGTATACTTGTCCCTTGGAGAGCTGTTGAATGATTTTCTAATGAGAGGGATTTTTCTTTAACTACTTTTCGTATTTATTATAATTTCTTTTAGAGACATCTCGTAACTGTCTCCTTATGCGAAAATAAACCGTTATGCAGAATAATTTGGACAGACTTTTTTTACGATATTTCAATGTGATTTTTTAAAATATTTTAGAGACATCGCCTCTCGTAACTGTCTCCTTACGACGAAAGCCTCGGACAGAGTGGCGAAAATAGCGGACTTTGGATTAGCGAGGGATATCATACAGTACGTATGGATCGAATATTGGATTATTGCATCTAATACTAATTACCAGTGTATAATAAGATATGTAGGGGAGAATAAATATGCCATCTTTATTGTGCTTTAGTCATTGTCACGCTGGGGTGTTGCTTTTTCCAGTCTAGAAATCAAAAATAAAGAACCTATCAAAAGAGATCAAGGAAAAAAAACCTTCAGAATAAAATAAGATCTTATTTGTGTTTTTTAATATCAGGCAATTGACAATGTGTTTTTTGTATGTTTTCTTTTATTTTCCAGCAACGACTCGTACAAGAAATGTGGACGTTCAATGCTGCCGGTGAGATGGCTACCCCCTGAATCATACCTCGAGGGCATGTTTACAACAAAGTCAGATGTGTGGTGAGGATACCCACTTTTTGTGGTTTTGTATCAAAGGAAATTGCAAGTAGTGCTCTGTATCTACAATTATTCGTCGGTATCTCGTTATCTGGAAACATTTTAATACTCGAGTACAATGTAGGCTGTATCAGGTTAGCCGTTATTTCGAATCGCTGTTACCCTAACAGAGGTTTCGTAATTCTGGTGCTTTTCGGTGGCATGCTTCAGTGATATAGCACTATAAAAAGGGTTCCACTATACAAGAAGACACAACATGAATTTACCGCAGTCTCCCAAAACACACACCTCGCACAATATACACGCAACACACCGCATACATGGGAGGCCGTCCTGGTTGAAATTTAGATGTAGTTGCATCGAATCTTCTAAATTTGATATCCTATCAATTAGCAGAGCTGATTTAGTCCCTTTATTGCAATATAAGTATAACAGTGTGATTTTTCTAAAAAAAATATGCTTAGGCTCAATTTTAAACCAATGGTAAACATGTTCCAAGATAACATGTATACTGTATAATTAAATTTTCAAATTTCGCAATTTTGCAACTTATTCGCTATTCAGCTATTCCCAAAATAAATGGTCCCACTTTAATGTAAAAACGATGAAAAAATAAAGTCGTTCAAAATATCACTTGTATAGATTTTTTTTCGAAGAACATTCTCTGAAATTTTCACACACACATATCTCTATCAGAATTCGAATAACGACATGTGAAACTTTGGTATCTCTTATTTTCGTTACGGATGTTAGGAGATATATTCACTAAGCATAAGAAAAAATTACTTTACGTAAAATTCCATATTACTATATTTATACATGTTATGGAGGTCTAATCATCTGATTATGCATTGGGTTATTTGATACCAACTTGAATTTCACCTTGATAGCAGCTACACGTGTTACATATTATGTGATAAAACGCTATCCAGCATATCAATTTGAATTGAAAACTAGCCTCGACTATATCTAGGAAGTATATCAAACTTTCAAACGATTTGATGATTAAGTTTGGATTTGACGCACCATTCAAACCAGCTTATGCTATTTTTACGGAAGTCATAATCTTTTATAAATCACTAATTCCACATTTAAAATTTAGAGAAAATAGCATTATTGTCGCGGGATTTATTCGTATTTCGCAATGAGAATATTTGGACAAACAAAAAGATGGTCTGGCATATGGTATAGTTACAATCTGATTAAAATACAGATCCTTATAACCACTCCGTTATATAAAGGAATCAGATTGGGTATAGTTATAGAAAGATCGATGGGAACAATGAATTGTACGACGTGTGATCCTATTTACAAAGAACAGTAAGCTTCTGTGTTTAAAACGTCGGAAATGTGAAATTAATGGTCAATAGACGAACATATAAACTCCAAAACCTTGCCAGAAAATGTCTATGGAAAAAAAGTTCTGATGAAAACTCATTGAAGATTTTTTACCGCAATTTGAATGTTTCTAACATCCGGAACACAATTAAAAATAACCTATATAATGACTAAAATAATCAAATTACGTTGTATTGTATAGAGATTGATGGTGTAACTATAACATACTCGTCGTATTATTCAATAAAAATACAATTTAGTGATAGCTTAATTATGATCGTTGTGAAGTATTATTTCAAAATATTTACGCCAAATTATTTCTATCTAACATCCGTAACGCAAGCTGATTGTAAGAGGTAACCTAAATCACAGTAAAACTACCACCACCAAATATCATTATTTTACCAAAGAGAATATTGAAATCTACTAGCTCTCGAAAAAGACAATTTCCAAGCTTATTCTAAGCAACAGAGACAAGAGATTGGTGGCGGAAATAACCCCATTCCTATTTTTTCATGTAGCCTAAGACCATCGTCTTTCATTTGGAACAACAAATTACATACAACTGACACCATAACTGTGAAATCCGTAAGCGACAGCTGCTAAAATTGTTGAAAAACAGTGGGACCTTTTTTCTGGAAATTGTTGTGTTGTTTATCTTCGCGAATCATCTGTGTTACCTTTGAGAGATTCACGTGATATGATTCGATATGTAAAACTTTTATTTATGAATAATTTTGAGAATTAAGGTGTAACCCGCAACTTTAGCGAAATTAAAACCCATGCGAATATTTCCAAATACACAGTAACCAACTTCACATTTATACAATATTCGTTCTCCAGGGCGTATGGTATATTACTCTGGGAGATATTTTCCTTCGGGTACGACCCTTATCCTGGAATGAAGTGTGAAGAAATGATGGCTAAAGTCAACAATGGTGTGAGGATGGACGCTCCCCTCCGATGCCCTGCAGCCATGTATGTGTGTTACTGCCAACGTGGAAATTTACGCTAAGATGAAATTTTCGCTCTTTACGCTTGATCGCGAAAATTTCCCCCGTGCGTAATATTTTGTGAATTTGTGAACAGTGTAGTTAACAATCTGAATGCATATCATAGTGAAAATAAAACCATCGCAGTGGTTTTATGCTTGCAAATCGCGACATTATTCACTTTTAGGTTTTTTTCTGTTCCTTTGGATCTTGTAGGAGTTAACTACAACAAAATTTAACGTAATCAATTAAAGATAACACTTTTAATAAATGAAGATTGCTCAGATCAAAACTAAATAGTTATTATCAATTGTATAGTCATGGTGAATCTTACTTTCTTTGTAAGGACGATATTTATATGAAAATGTATAACATCATTTTTTAAAAAAAACATGGCATCATGGATTTGTTTTTTATAGGTATGATGTAATGATCCTCTGCTGGCAGCACGATCCTAAATCAAGACCTTCCTTCCAGAGACTTTGTGAATACATCGAGAAAATCAGAAAGGTATACTCAGTCTGGTAATTTAACAGATCTATTAGCGACATTGAAATACTGTAAAAGTATTTATTTTGGTGAGTTTAAATTTTAGCGCAAAAAGCAGATTTTGAAAATGTCAGCGATGAATCCATGCACAACAATAGCTTCACAAATGATAAATAGAAAATCCATACTGGTGTAAGTATTTTATCGCAGCATTTGCATCGTCTGAATTTCAAGCCAGGTATGTATATGTACTGTTAGTACCAAAGTTGCCATGGAAACAAACGATATTCGTATATTCCAAAAGACCTCTTTCGAATTATTGAAAAGAAATATCTGTATCACTACCACCAGTGCTAGTATCATTACATCCTCGAAACACCTGAGGTTACTAAAACTGACGTTATATCCATCCCTGGATTATCTTATAGTAAAATTGAAGGCAATAAAACAGACCAAGTAAGTTAGCTCTTTGATGTACATCAAAAGAGTCGTATAACGGTACACTGTGGTTGATTGCGTGGCTTTGAAGTTGGGCTTTGAAGTTGAAGTTGCTCCTTTCTCTGTAGTCTTCAAAGGAAATCTCATGTGATTGGTTCAGATTTTTTCGCCGGAGCTGCCTCCAGTTTTATAACGAGATAGTCCAGGGTTGCATATAACGACAGTTACATTGTAAAGTAACCCCTGGAGTATCGAGGATGGTATCATTACTACTGTGATTATATTCGGAGCCTTTCTATTGTTTTCCCCACAGAATGTGTACATCAGTATAACCAGTGACGATGTTAGTGGCGACGAAAACGACAAGGAAGACGCGGATGAGTTTGGTAACACACTCCCTATCTGGCAGTACAATGGGAACTATGCTATAGAAGAGGAGTCGGTCTGATTGATCACAGGGAACTGAGAATACGTTAATCTGAATCTGTATATTACAGAGTTTTAGATATGTCCTTGTGAGTAGGTATTACTTGTGACGTTATGTGGTTTCCAGCGTGACGTCATTCTTTTCAGAGAAAAATTCCGCTCACAAATTAATAACAGATTGAAGAATAATAACTGCTACATTGAAAACACTGTTTAAAGACCAACTACCTTCCTTGAAACTTTCTTACAAAACAATGATGACGTAAGAAAATATATATTAACCAGCTGAGATGAGGTTACAACATCAAACAAATGCGACGTTTCTTGCGCAATCTATGTTAACAGTGAAGACTAATATCGCTATTTTGCCCTCTGGCGCAGTGATAGTCAACTAACGCGCGGTAATAATGGCAACAGCGGGAAAGATAAGTCGACCCGCGTTATGAAATTTAACATTTCAATTACTTTAATTTGTCCTTTAAAAAAATCAAAAGCTGTTTTGGGAAGGTAGTCATTGATTATCAATAAAAGCAATCTGCCAATACCGCGTTAGAATTGATCGTAAGAGGCGACTAAATTAGGGATTTGGCCTTTTTGTTCCTCCTAACATATCTTTTTCTCCCTACATCTAGCTTGACAAAGCATTTTGACTCTGAGATGAGTGTTCGCCCCTGGAAGGAAGCTCTGGGTTATGTCTATTAGTCGAGATGCATCATAGTCTTTGAAAGCGATAGTTTTAGCGTGCAACATAGAGGTATCGGAAGAATACGATTTACTTACAAGAACTTCAAATGCACGCTTGCTGAAGTCTAGGTTTATAAGCAGACGATTGCAAGGCCTTACTTCTTTGGAATATGTAGTTGTAATATATAGTTGTAAATAATATTATAATTTATATACTCAGTTACTGACCCCCTATAAAGGCATAGAGGGTCAGTAAGATTTATAGGGGGCGAGGTAGAAGGCATGTGGTGACATGTCAGGACGTCTAAACCACTCGGTCATTGCAGCCCCAACCCAAACTATATGATATGTACATGTAGTCTCTTTTAGTTTACTTAAAAGTTCTGTATATAGCGATTAGAAGTAGTAGTAGCAATACAACAAATGTAACTAGAAGTGTTTAGAGACTTTATTGAGACTGTACATTTAAAGGGAGAATGCGTTAAAGGGAGAATGCGCCTGGATGATACTTGTTGTCTAATTAGTTTTGAACATTTTCAAGGTGTGGATTTATATACGATATACTGGAACTGAGGATATTTTTATTCGCTGTTGATTAATAAATGTGTGAACTTCACCCAATTGTGTCTTTTTTACCGCAATTCCGTCCTCAAAAGAACACTATACTCTATAACACGTTGAATAGTAACTTTGGTGTTTTCTTGGTTGCAGCGAAGCCACAAATAAAAACAAAAAGTTTCCATACATTCGCCACTATTGCTCAATCGGCTAACCATGGATAAGGAATTCCAGTGGGTTATTGGCGTCGACCAAAGAATGATATATACCTGACAATGGAAAGAGGGATAAAAACATTTTCTATGGTTTTCAAACTTCAACTACCAAAGTCCAAGATGGCGGTGTGTCTGTCCTGTTGCCCGATCGGTCCCAAAATGAATTATGCACAGATAGGGTTTATGTGAAATCTATACATACAACATATGAAATAGATCCCTTCAGTACTTTCTGAAAAATAGCGATAACAACAATCTAAATCCAAGATGGCTGCACAACTAGGGCTATTTTGCATCTGATGATAGTGAGCTAAAAACTGACCAATCATTTGTCTAGAGACTTCCTTCTCTGAGTGATGCCAACCAACTTCAAAGCCGTAGTAGTGTTCAATTTCAACTCTGTTGATGCTCATTAGACGATCAAACTACTTGTATCACCCGAGACTTCAGTTTTACCATGTCATTGGAGGTGGATATTACGACAGTGATAGTAGTCCCTCGGATATCAAGCATGACCTCTTTATTACCAGCGACATCATCGATGTATCGTTTCTTGTATTAGTAACGTAAAAACCAATGTTAACAGATTATAAGGCTTTATAGCATTCTAAGGGCAATCAGAATCAAGATGACCAACAGGCAGCCATCTTTGATTTGGACTATTTTAAGTTTGTTATCGCTGTCATCTCACCTGAAAGGCTTAAATCTTTTAACGACTTCTGCTAAAGAACCAAAAGGCCCAGGGTACTCATGTAACAGGGTGCAGGATTTACAATAAATTTAATACCTGCCTCTGCCAGGGACCGAATTCGGGACCTCTGGATTACTAGTCTGACGCTCAACCGATCGAGCTAAAGAGAAGTTCTCTCTAGCCGAGCGTTAAATTGCGGCTAGTATTGACCAGGGTTACATACTCCCCCTTCAGGAATCAACTCGTCCTCGAGTTTCCAGGGGTCACAACGATTCCTTCGCAGGTATCGTGAAGTATCATTCCCGAGTCCCTACATGGGCGCCAATGTAACAGGGTGCAGGATTTACAATAAATTTAATACCTGCCTCTGCCAGGGATTGAACTCGGGACCTCTGGATTACTAGTCTGACGCTCAACCGATCGAGCTAAAGAGAAGTTCTCTCTAGCCGAGCGATATATTGCGGCTAGTATTGACCAGGGTTACACTCATATTGGGCCTGCCGCATGTTGGGATGAAGGGCTACCAAGTTTGTTCAAATGAATGACCTCTACCTTCATTCAATGTCACAGGGGTCAAATAGGCTGAAATCTTTAAACGAGTTCTTGTGAATAATTAAGATGCCCAGAGACCTGATATTAGGCCAGTGGCAAGCTGGGATAAAGGAATACCAAGTTTGTTCAAATTAATGACCTTTACCATCATTTAAGGTCATAGGGGTCAAATAGGCTAAAATATTTCAACAACTTCTTGTTAATAATTCAGAGGCCTAGAGACCTGATATTGGACATGTGGTATGCTGAGAGTGGTATGCTGAGATAAAGGGCTACTAAGATGCTCAAATGAATGACTTTGACCTTCATTCAAAGTCACATGGGTCAAATAGGCTAAAATCCTTAAACAACTTTATGTGAATAACTAAAGAGGCCTAGAAACCTGATATTGGGCTTGTGGTATGCTGTGGTAAAGGGCTACCAAGATGTTCAAATGAATGACCTTGACCTTCATTCCAGGTCACAGGGGTCAAATAGGCTAAAATCTTTAAACGACTTCTTTTAAATAACTAAAAGGCCTAGACTGGATATTGGATTTGTATCATGATGGGGATCAAGGGACATTCATTCATGGTCTAATATATCAAATATATGAGAACCTGAACTTCTTTCATTAAAGAGTTCTTTTGTATTGCCTTAATTGTTTGCCATTACTATATTCTTTGAGGTGCTGTATTGTGCCAATAGTCAGATTACCGTTAATTATGCATATAGCATTTCTACACTGATTGGAAAGAAGATGGCAGTTATATTTGTTATATTGACATTTGAATTTTATTGCTATTATGCAGACCTTGTGTGTATTCATTCTTTTAAAGTAAGTTGGATAGATCTGAACAAGAGGCCCAGAGGGCCTGTATCGCTCACCTGGTTTGTAATGTCAAGTCATGTTCTGAATACAGGTACATTATTTCTTTTCTGATGGAATTTGAATATTTACCTCTTATTTCCCTATTGGGCCCCGCCCCTCCTGCCCCCAGGGGGTCAGAGCCAAAATTTATACAAGTTCTGTCCCCCTTCCCCCAAGGATGTTTGTGGCCAAATTTGGTTACAATCCATGCAGAACTCTAGGACAAGTAGTGATTTATAGGATTTACCTCTATTTCCCCTATTGGGCTCCGCCCCTCCTGCCCCCTGGGGGTCAGAACCAAAATTTATACAAGTTCTGTTCCCCTTTCCCCAAGGATGTTTTGGCCAAATTTGGTTAAAATTGTTCGGTGCCTAAGTTGGGTTGGGGGCGTTGGTGAGCGAGTGGTTTAGATGTCCCGACATGTTACCACATGCCTTCTACCTCAACGAAAAATTGATTTGGTCATTCCAAAGGAGCAATGCCAGTCTTCAAACACCTGTGTACGATCTCTACACCCCTGGACTATCTCATAGTAAAACTGAAGGCAGCTCAGGGGAAAAGACCAGGACCAATCACAGGCCTGCATAGCTTTCCTTTGAAGAATACAGAGAGAGCGACGCCCAGTGAACCGTTATACGGTTAAAATAAATTAACTGTTCTGTTGCCTCTAGTTTTTAGTGATCGGAACCCCAAGAGTATCGAGGATGATCTTCAAAGTGAAATGTACCGTTATTTGTTCAAAACATTTCTTTCTAAATACATACATCTAACGACAAAACTAGCTTGTCTTATGATTTATAATTAGTTGTAAAATTCATGTACATAACCTTCAGTTATACTAAGAGTTTGGAATTAATAATTTAATGTCCTATTCACAGCCAGGATCATTTAAGAACATGCTTTATAGGTTTGTTGGTAGAGGAAAGATGGAGAACCCTGAGAAAAACCACCGACCAAAGTTCAGTACCTGGCAACTGCCCCAATTGGCATTTGAACTCGCAACCCAGATGTGCAGTAACTGTGGTAATATGTCGAGACATCTTAACCATTTGGTCACTGTGGCCCCCGGATGTCAAAAATGACAACATATCATGATCGAGGCGTTCTATAAACCAACTTATTTTCCCCGACGACTTAATTTAGTTTATAACTTAGTTTTTATACCAAAGAACATTTTCGCAGATATTCAATTACTTGTATTTTACACAGTTTTGCAGCAATGCTTTTTCATGATATCATATAATGCGAAATCCCCGAAATTTACCAACAGTCATTCACGCAAAAACAAGTTGATTTACAGAATTGCCATACTATCCAGTATCCTATAGACATATTGAAAGCCATAAATATTGCAACATTGAAAACCCACGAGTCACCACTCTACAATAAAGTGGTAAATTGTGTGTTTCTGACAATGTAAATATTGAAGAGAAGGAGATTTAGAACAAAACACACATTTTATATAACATTTATTTCTCACTTCAAGCATAACAATGAATATCTGAAATGATATTTACTAACAAAACAAACTTTAACAGAATCTATCCATCATATATTATGTAGAGTCGTAGAATATACTGGCAACTTATGTATGTTAATGATGGACTTAATTTAACATTTTTTGTCCCAGTAATTTGTTGAAGTATTTTTTTCCTAAATAAATGCACCAAATAAGATAATTTCAAGTAACTACCATACCCTAAAATCTCGATAATGAGCCAGAATTGAAAATAGGTGGGTCTTGAAATCAAGTCTTAGATTTCTTGCAGTCAAATGTACATGTATTTGAAAAAATGTTTAATTGAAATATTAAATTTAAACAATGATGGAAAGTTTCAAAGCAAGCCAGTCTCATCAGTAAGCCAGTCTTATCAGTCTCATCCGTAAGCTAGTCTCATCAGTAAGCCAGTCTTATCAGTAAGCCAGTCTCATCAGTAAGCCAGTCTCATCAGTAAGCCAATCAGGCCTTACTGGGTAAATGACTTAAATGAAATATAACGGGCTTGAAAAAAAAAAAGATCATTCTCGGAAGCGAGCCTAGAATTTCTTCGCCAAAAAAGAATAGAAGCTACAGCTTATTATTGAGATTTTAGGGTATGTAATCATGCATATTACTCCATATGTATTCTAATGCATATTATCATGTAATTTATTATGATAGGTGATTTTTCTATTATCATTTTCAAAGAATAGTGCATTTCATTGAGATTGGATTTGTTAGATTCATACACACATACAGTTTTGGTTAAAAGCTCCATGGCGGACAACAGTATTTTGAGGTGGGAAATCTCCTTGTAGAAGCTCTTGACTCTTAAGTATTTTTACACAATAAATCCATCATTAGAAGGAAATTGGAAGCCCTGCATTCTGGCCATCTCGATGATCTTTCTTGACTCCAGGATGAATGTGGAATATGTGATATGAGGATATTTGTCCAATAATTCCTCGACCCCTTCAGCCGTCACATGGTCACACCTGATGAGTCCTACATATCGTAACGTGGGACAATTTTCAGACACGAATTTGACGCCCAAGTCTGTGACAGAGTGACACCAGCCAATATCTAGGTGTTCTAACCTCCGACTGTACTTTCCGAGGAATTCTAGTCCTGCAGAAACAAAATTGGATACAATATTAGCAAACACAAAAAGATGAAATGCAAAATTTTAAATATAATGAACTAATACTATATGCCATTCTGACTACTTGAGAGACAGAAATCTTTAACCAAGAAATTGACAAAATATTCATTTTTTGAAACTGATTTTGCTGTTTGTTTCATATCATTATCAATTTCAGAAAAGACACAGAATTCAGGAAAAAGTGTCCCACATTTTTACATTAAAAGAAAATAAATTACTATTTGGATTTGTCCTTATGTCTGAGACTAAAAAGAAGACACAGCAAAAGCAAACATAACATTATTTTAGCCTAGCCTTACCAATATCTGTTATTATGCATTATACATATAGTATACATAACATTATTTTAGCCTAGCCTTACCTGAATCTGTTATAATGCACGACACATAGTAAACATAACATGATTTTAGCTTAGCCTTACTCGAATCTGTCATAATACATTATACACATAGTAAACATAACATAATTTTAGCTTAGCCTTACCTGTATCTGTTATAATGCATTATACACACAGTAAACACAATATTATTTTAGCTTATCCTTACCTGTATCAGTTATAATACAAGACACACAGTAAAGTTTCTTCAGATGAGTACAATTCCTGGCGACAACTTCAATAAATGTGTCATCAATATTTTTCTTCAGTGAGAGATTTAAACACTCCAGCTTGGTACAGTTCTGAGCGATGGCAGCTATGGTATGTAGACTTAACTCACTTGAACCAGATAGATCTAAAGTTTGTAGAAACTTTAACTGCAAAATACAAAAATCATAGTTCAAAATCATGCTTTTATAAGAGAGGAGTGTACTCTGATCTGGCGTGGGTGTTGGAAATCCTAGGTTAAGGTTTTGGTGCAAGTGTTGAAAAACTGTTATCCATAACAACTGACATTGATTTCTATATTAATTAAGTTTCAACAGCATTGCAATGGGTATACTATGAACTATCATTTTCAGCGAAAAAAAAGATCTCCTTGATTTTGAGAATTTCATGAGTCCCAATGGGCCATAATTATAATTGCCAGGTTAAGATTTTGGTATAAGTGTTGAAAAACTGCTTGGTGTTGTTTACTGCATTAGTCAAATAGAATTTTACATTTTGAAAAGTTGATATACAGACATTTTCAAGATTATCCAGTTTTCCATTCTGCTCCATAATATATCGACATGCTTACTCGTTTAAGTTGATAGGCTCCCACATCTCCAATATTACAGCTGTGTAGATTCATCACCCGTATCTCTGGACAGCCACAAGCCAACGCCATAATACCTTCATCCTGGATCTTTTAAATCAAACATTAGAATCATTATTCGTCAAACAATAATTTACTGACGAAATTTTTCATCGTTTTCATGCAGTTTGGACAATTGTTTGAAAAGAAGAGACATTTGTATTGTTTAAAGATGCTCCACTGCTGACAGAGCATAAACGATACTCAACATTTGAACAATAATTGGTGTTTAATTGTGTATATATATATATATATATATATATATATCTATAATTAACACACAAAATAATAAATTAGTTTATTTCTCTTTTGGTGCATGCACAATCAGGACTTCATTTCATACAGGACATAGAGACACAGAAATTTTTCGGGACGCAATTAATTATTTTTGATATTTCTTATCTTGAAGTAAAATTAGAAGTTCAAACTTTTCAATGGTGTTAATGGTGTAAAGTAAGTAACTTTTGTAACTGAAGAAAAATACTAAATCGTCTGCTCCTGTTTTTGATAGAGAAAAAATACCACTTGTCAGCGATGGAGCATCTTTCAATTGTATGTTTTCCCCTTTTGGCGGGTAATTGTTTTAATATTTACCGTATTATTAGACAACAAAACAAAGCAAGGAAATCATGTTCATAAGCTAGATAGTTAATGTTGAAGTTGTTTTATGGTAAGCCTTTGGTTACAGAGTTTGGACAAAATTAAATAAATATTAATAGACCAGTTTGAATTATTGGAAATTAAGCTTCAGAATAAAAACCATGAGTTTGAACTATCCGAGTTGAAATCTGCAAAAGTCAGTTTTAGTACCGACATAACAGCATAAATACAATCTAATACAATATCTAACAACTTCCTGGTCGGGGTCACCTCAGCATGAACCCTGGCCTAGAATTGGAATATCTCAGGACATACTGTTAGCCATTTATACTTCCGAATGATTAAACCACACTGAAGAATAACTATATATGATTCCGAAGACGAGGCGCTGATTGGGTTACCACAGGGGTCATGCTGAAGTGACCCGAAATGGGCTATTGTTGGATCTTGTATTTGAGTGTAACGTAGAGCATCGAAGTGGAGCAGAATTACAAATGTAATTTTTTAATGAGATTGGGAGAGTTCTACTGTTAATTTGTTACCTTTGCACAGCTGTCCACAGAGATTCTGGCCAGCAGTGGACAGTGTCCAGCTAGTGCGGTCAGTCCTTTATCTCCAACGTTCTGACACTGACTGATATGAACACTCTCAAGTTTGGGACAACCAACGGCCAACTGAAAAAAATTAATCAGGGATGTACTAAATACTTCAAATATACTTAATATCTTAATACTCAGGTTTAAAATAGTGATTAATTCAAAGGACTGAACCCCACTTCATAGTCTTTTTATGTCAATTAATGCCCCATCAAATTTCTCATTACCTTTCCGAAACAGTTTTTATATCTCAAAATGGAAATGTTAAATGAGATTGATTATTTTGTAGTGTCGCAAATGTCATTAACTTACTATTAATTCTACACTTATCAACAACTTAACTACTTACAATATTAATAACAATAACTTGAATGTTGATTTTCATAGAGCTGACCAACGGTATATATATTTTCTTATGATATTATTGTTTTTAAGAAAACTTTGAAAATTTAACGAACCTGGCCCCAATTTCTCAAAACAAACTATGTCTAAATCTGACTGAAGCAATTTTTTTCCATATATATAGGATACATACATGTAAGGAGAATATTTTATGTTTATACTTAGTCTTCAACTTTGTTTTGAGAAATCGGGGCCTGGACACTATTTGAGTGAAACATGGTATATCAAGTTAGAATTCTAGCTAGGTATTTAGTATTGTACTGATGAACTACTCGATAAACCTCAACCTATCAGATCATCAATTTTTTTGTTAAGTTTTTACAAAGATCTTTTACATACTGCTGTGAGGCCTTTGTCTGTAATTCTGAAGCAAAGTTCTACATGGATGGTATGCAAATCGTGACAATGTTCGCCAATTGCTTTGAGTAATCGGTCAGTCGTCACTGAAATACACCTACAAAGGAAGGTAATAAGATTTTACACATGCATATGTAAAAGAACAGGGAAAATATAAATTTCAGCCTCACAAGGGAGCTTCAGGCTTTAGATAATATGATGCAGGAACACTTTAACCACTGGCTCCCTTAAACGCAGTATTTAGCGCTTCTGTTGCTTAAAAATATTGTAACGAAAAACAAAAAGGAAGGAGAGGGCTTATTAGGAAAACCAACATGTAAGCTAACAATGAATAAACATATCTACCGTATATAAAGTTTTAAAGATTCAATGTCTATCTGAAAACGATTATATATGTAACATAAATACATTACTATTAGTATGTATTTTACCTTGAGAGTTTCAAAGTTTTTAAATGCCGACAGGTTGCCACAGTTCTCACAAGACAATCTTCAGATATCGTTATGATGTCAGAAATATTCAGGTAAATCACTCTATCACTGTAGGAAGTCAAGTTGGTAATTACCACGTCCGTGACCTTGAGCTGATTTTGAAGGTCAATGACTCGCCAAAGGTCAGGGTCATGGGAAATATTATACCACAACTTGCAGACGCTTGACACATTATGCAGTAGTTCATACATGGATAAATGCTGGAATATCTGGATCAACAAATATGAAGGAATATTTACATTGAATGTGCTGTTGTAATCAGATGTTTCTGTTAATGATTTTTCTTTTCTCGGAGGAGATTTACTACAGAAACAGACACCTTGGAATTCCGGCAGACTAGAACCAGACATAAGACTTGTTCCTGAGGAAGATGATGCTATAGCAGTTGATATGGAGAATGGTCTCCTTGGCGATGAGATGGATGGTGATGATGATACTATTTGATTAAATGTGGATGAAGTTGTCTGTTGGCAAGAGTCAGAATCAGGTGGAGAATTTTCCTGATGTGAACTGGAAGCTGTGCCAGTATTTTTAAAAACAATTTGATTTGATGAAGAAACAGGTAGATCTGCAGTACTTGGTAGACATTCATTTAATGATGAAAACGAACAGGAGACCTCCCCGGTCTCATTATCTTCTGATGAAATTTGACTAGAAACAGACAAGAATTTTGTCCCCGTTTCACTAACTCCATTATTTGAATCTAAGTTGGACATTTGAAGTGGCAGTTCTGTGCTAGATGTCCCTTGATGAACCCATGGCGACCTTTCTGTACTTACTGACCCCTGAACTATATCTAACCTTTCACTATGAGGTGACCTTTGACCCCATGCCAGTCTATCATTATTTGCTGACTCCAACATTTGATCATTTTTTGATACTTGATTCAATTTTCCATTGCCAATAAATGAGGGTCCTTGAACACGACTTGATCTTTCTGTCTTTGGAGAATCATGTCTTGTTACAAGGAAACTAGCACTATTTTGACTCTGCACCTTTTCTGTCTTTGAAAATGACTGAAAATAACTACTGAATTCATCTGTTTTATCAATAGCATCGAGATATTCAGTTGACGGCACTCTTTTTCGTTTACATGGATTGGAAAACCTTTCTTCATGAAATGTCTCTTCTGATTGGTCTATCCCTGTCCTTTCATCTTGCAAGCAGCCATCTGATTGGCTTGAACATGCTATTTCATTATGTAAATGTTCTTCAGAGTCAGCACCGTCATGATATGAGTTTGTATCCGTGTGGTTTTCTGATATTTCATCTGTCTTGGTTTGCACTTCATTTACATCTGTTGAGACAGGCTCCATCTTGAGTTTTAAAAAAGGTTTCTAACACATCTTTGGGAATGACACTGAACTTTCTGGAATAAACAAAAATGTATAAATTATCACATAACTTAAAGGTTCAATTACGTTACATCAACCAAATAAAGTGTAATATCCAACGTCTGGATGATGTCAATATTAAGTCAAAATAACCTTAATGAAATAACAAGACTATACATGGATTTTTTCAATCAAATTTTCTGAGCAGATAATGGGCTCTATTCCCAAAGAAAATCATTTAATTTTTTTAGTAAAATCACCAAATTGCAATTTACTCCAATATGATTAAAATACATGTACATATCCTTATAACCACTCCGTTAAGTAAAGGATCTGACAACATCCCAAAGAAGGTCAATTTTGTCCTCTGAAATTCATCTTCAAGATTTTGCAGGCAGCAATTTGATTTGCCATTTCCAAAGGTCACCTGGACATGACCCCTAATGGACTGTTGTCAGATCCTTTTATCCAACATAGTGATAATAAGGATCTGTATCTTAATCAGATTGCAATTTACTCCAGATAATTTCTTTCCTATAATTTCCCAATTTTATTCCCAAACTGAAGTAAAAAGGTCCTTTCCAACTTCACCTAGAAAATGATCTGCAATATTTGTTATTTTAAATCTTGATAAATAAATCTAGAATTAATTGTCTTCGATTATATAACTTATTATATACATAAAATCATTGTATTGGGCCGAATACAGTAGACTGTATATATTTATATGATTAGTAGCAGCGGAAATTAAATGCCAGCCACACCAGAATACAAAACCCAGGACTCTCTTGATCTGAACACTAGCCAGACTGCTCTACCAATCAAGCTACCTGGGCGTTGGCGTTCATCCCCATCCAGGTTTACAATGAATAGCGATGAAAGTATATAGTATATATTTCAAAGTCGAGATCAATATCACATTGATTTTCATCGATCAATGCTATTCATTATTAACTCCTATGGTCTTTGTCAAAATTTTGCAACAGGGGAGCAAAAAATGTAACAGCAGCTAGCTATATACAATGTAGGCCATGTTCGACCCCAGGATATCAGAATATCAGCAAGATCGATGCTCTACCAACTAAGCTATCTACCTGGTCAATAATGATCTACCCATTCTAATTTCAATGCAAATGTACAAAAAAAATAATAATGTGTTAATTCTGAAATCTACAATTTAATATTAATTGCAAGTATATAGTGATATGGTCTCCTTCTGAAGCTAAGCGCTAGGGAGAATAGCTCAGTTGGTAAAGCGTCTGACCAGTAAGTCTGGGGACTCGGGGGACATGGGTATAAGTCTGACTGCCGGCAAACTACTCTCATCCCGTTACATTATAGGTGCCAAAGTCAGAAGACCACTCCTACATGTAGTGCATGCATATGATATTGGAGATTGAGAGGCTTTGTTGGAGATATATAGAACCTGGGTTGCTTTGGCTTTGAAAAGTGGGGGGTGTTATGTTGCTGGTTTTAATTGCATAGTTATACAGTCATCCTTTAGCTCAGTTAGTAGAGCAATTGACCAGCAAGTCCATTGAGGGTCGCAGGTTCGTGTCCGGCTGGTGGCAGGCTTTTACTCTCGCCCTGTTACAAATGTCTATATATATATTGTTATTCTTTTAATATATGTATATATCAGTGATCAATCTACATGCGCATCCCGAGTCCTGGACCAAGGATTTATAATTGAGAAGGATTCGTGTCTGTCTCTTTACATTACTAAACACCACGCGAGACGCCTATGAACCGGGAATAAAAACCGTTTTTCTCAACAAATACTTGTCTTATCGAGTCAAACGAAACACCATTGTAAAGTTTATTAAATTTCACGACGTTTATAACTTGCTTTAAAGACGGAATGTTTAGGGGATATGTCTTAAATTTTCGTTAAAAAAATCGACAGCTCATGAAATGACAGCACCGCTTCAGAAAGTAAGACGGTAACCCTCGCACCCGCAAGCTACATCAAAGGCTGCGCCGGCGGATATCAAAGGAAAATCAGTCGTCGCCCAACGTCACGGTCAGTGCACAAACACAAAAGCGCCTGCCTTGGACTTCCCCAAAACCCAGTGTGACTTATCCTTCTCATATACGTCCTTGCCTGGACTCACAGAATTTTAAAAGGACCCATGAAATTTCTGGGAATGGGTATCTATAACACTGTGGGACCCATTGTTTTCACAAAAACCATTGAAAAGGACCCACGAAAAATAATCGTAGATTGAACACTGATATATATCAAAGACTTATGGCTAGCATTATTATATATGTGTCTACAATATGATTAAAAATTGATAATTAAACTGCGTTGCTAAAATCTTAATTAATTTATGGTTTTGCTCAAATTCATGTACATGTACATGCAGCATTAATTTTGATTCATTAAATGCATGTGCAACGTCATAAACAATGTGTCCTTCTTTTTAACCCGACAACGCCCACGCAACAAAAGGTATGTTTTTCATTTGGCAACAAAAATAAGTTCGACATACATTCGTGTAATAATCCGCCACAAGCCATGTTAATACACGTTTCAAACGAAGAAACATATTTTGTTTGTATTAACATACCACTATTGAAACAGAAAATTATATCTGTTTAAATACATACCATTAATTTGCTTCCAATTACTCCGTTCTCGGACATAGAAACAGGTTGCCTGTGTAAAACGTATCATAAAGTGGCCATGTGACCTTCGGATTACTAGAATCTTTGGCTTATGGTTGATAATAAAGGAAAATCCAGAGGTGTTCAATAAAAATTCCCGCAAAATCTCTGACGTTCTTCACATGTGTAAAGCGGAAGTAAAAACTGAGGAATCGTCCCAAACTTGGATGGGACAAGAAATACCAGAAGATTTTTAAGTTGGATTTTCAAAATGAGCGTGCATCTTAATTGTGAGTAATAATAAATAGAAGGGAAAAAGGAATAAGTTAAACTGAAAGGCCTAACTGAGAGAATACACAATAAATCAAACAAGAACACACAGGAACCGGTCGGCAGAAAGTTTGGCCAAGTTCAGGATTTGCCGAATATGCGGGGCATGCCGGTTTGATTTATAACTGGGGCGGGGCTCTTTACACATTTTCTGGGTCTAACTGTTAACAGTTAATGGTATATAAAAGATCAAATGAATGTGATCGATAGCATTATTTGTGTCTCCAATCCCTATTTAAAAATTTACGTTAATTATTTAAAGTTCTAGTCCAAACAAAAATGCATTTACACATATTGTGTACAATATTTATCATATGTGCAACATCTAGATCACACTTCAAGGAAATTTTCATTTACAGAATATTTTTTATATTTAATCTGACATAAACAGGTTCGGTAATGCACTGTTAAATAATTATTCATGTTGCCCAAGGACTTATATGAGAAGGATAAGTCACCATGGGTTTTGGGGAAGTACAAGGCAGGAGCTTTTGTGTTTGTGCACTGACCGTGACATAGGGCGACGACTGATTTTCCTTTGATATCCGCTGGCGCAGCCTTTGATGTAGCTTGCGGTGCGAGGGTTACCGTCTTACTTCCTGAGGCGGGCTGTCATTTCATGAGCTGTCATATATTTTAACGAAAATTTAAGACATATCCTCTAAATATTCTGTCCTTAAAGCAAGTAATAAACATTGTGAAATTTAATAAAACTTTACATAGGTGTTTCGTTTGACTCGATAAGACAAGTATTGTTTGAGAAAAACAGTTTTTATTCTCGGTTCATAGGCGTCTCGCGTGGTGTTTAGTAATGTAAAGAGACAGTCACGAATCCTTCTCACTTATAAATCCTTGATGTTGCCAAAATCTGACAGCATGAAAAAAGATACAAAATAACATTTGAAATTTACCACATTTTCTACCTTGAACTGTTGTATTCTGACCAATTGAGCACTATTTGCACATCGTATAGCATTACACGGGCTGTATGTCCGAGTGAACCTGTGGGCCGAATCTTCAAACACTATAGTTTTCCAACTTTGTTACCAAGAAAGACTGATAATTGATACTGATAAATTGCAATGGTGGAATTTCAAAAAGGCACCTGAAACTAAGCAAGTATAAACACAACAATTATTCTTATAGTTACAAATGTATGGGGTAATATAATCATCACTTTAATCGCGTAAGCTGAATGAAAATGGAAGTTGTTAAGTTATACAGTCATCCTTTTGCTCAGTCAGTAGAGCGATTGACCAGCAAGTCCATTGAGGGTAGCAGGTTCGTGTCCGGCTGGTGGCAGGCTTATACTCTCGCCCTGTTACAAATGTCTATATATATATCGTTATTCTTTTAATATATGTATATATATATCAAAGACTTATGGCTAGCATTATTATTTATATGTCTACAATATGATTAAAAATTGATAATTAAACTGCGTTGCTAAAATCTTAATTAATTTATGGTTTTGCTCAAATTCATGTATATGTACATGCAGCATTAATTTTGATTCATTAAATGCATGTGCAACGTCATAAACAATGTGTCCTTCTTTTTAACCCGACAACGCCCACGCAACAAAAGGTATGTTTTTCATTTGGCAACAAAAATAAGTTCGACATACATTCGTGTAATAATCCGTCACAAGCCATGTCAATACACGTTTCAAACGAAGAAACATCTTTTGTTTGTATTAACATACCACTATTGAAACAGAAAATTATATCTGTTTAAATACATACCATTAATTTGTTCCAATTACTCCGTTCTCGGACATAGAAACAGGTGCCTGTGTAAAACGTATCATAAAGTGGCCATGTGACCTTCGGATTACTAGAATCTTTGGCTTATGGTTGATAATAAAGGAAAATCCAGAGGTGTTCCAATAAAAATTCCCGCAAAATCTCTGACGTTCTTCACATGTGTAAAGCGGAAGTAAAAACTGAGGAATCGTCCCAAACTTGGATGGGACAAGAAATACCAGAAGATTTTTAAGTTGGATTTTCAAAATGAGCGTGCATCTTAATTGTGAGTAATAATAATAGAAGGGAAAAAGGAATAAGTTAAACTGAAAGGCCTAACTGAGATAGAATACACAATAAATCAAACAAGAACACACAGGAACCGGTCGGCAGAAAGTTTGGCCAAGTTCAGGATTTGCCGAATATGCGGGGGCATGCCGGTTTGATTTATAACTGGGGGCGGGGCTCTTTACACATTTTCTGGGTCTAACTGTTAACAGTTAATGGTATATAAAAGATCAAATGAATGTGATCGATAGCATTATTTGTGTCTCCAATCCCTATTTAAAAATTTACGTTAATTATTTAAAAGTTCTAGTCCAAACAAAAATGCATTTACACATATTGTGTACAATATTTATCATATGTGCAACATCTAGATCACACTTCAAGGAAATTTTCATTTACAGAATATTTTTTTATATTTAATCTGACATAAACAGGTTCGGTAATGCACTGTTAAATAATTATTCATGTTGCCCAAGGACGTATATGAGAAGGATAAGTCACACTGGGTTTTGGGGAAGTACAAGGCAGGAGCTTTTGTGTTTGTGCACTGACCGTGACATAGGGCGACGACTGATTTTCCTTTGATATCCGCTGGCGCAGCCTTTGATGTAGCTTGCGGTGCGAGGGTTACCGTCTTACTTCCTGAGGCGGGCTGTCATTTCATGAGCTGTCATATATTTTAACGAAAATTTAAGACATATCCTCTAAATATTCTGTCCTTAAAGCAAGTAATAAACATTGTGAAATTTAATAAACTTTACATAGGGGTTTCGTTTGACTTGATAAGACAAGTATTTGTTGAGAAAAACAGTTTTTATTCTCGGTTCATAGGCGTCTCGCGTGGTGTTTAGTAATGTAAAGAGACAGTCACGAATCCTTCTCACTTATAAATCCTTGATGTTGCCAAATCTGACAGCATGAAAAAAGATACAAAATAACATTTGAAATTTACCACATTTCTACCTTGAACTGTTGTATTCTGACCAATTGAGCACTATTTGCACATGGTATAGCATTACACGGGCTGTATGTTCCGAGTGAACCTGTGGCCCGAATCTTCAACACTATAGTTTTCCAACTTTGTTACCAAGAAAGACTGATAATTGATACTGAATAATTGCAATGGTGGAATTTCAAAAAGGCACCTGAAACTAAGCAAGTATAAACACAACAATTATTCTTATAGTTACAAATGTATGGGGTAATATAATCATCACTTTAATCGCGTAAGCTGAATGAAAATGGAAGTTGTTATCTTGTTACCTTTAGAATAACTTGCACACTAGAAACACTTGCAAAAAATGTTTGCATATATACCAATGTGCAGCCACCAGTTTCTAAAGCTTGATTGAGGGCAAATTTGTGTCATTTTTATTAAAACCTGGCTGTTATTGTCATACCGACAGCATTTTGTGTAGTTTTGTAGGATGATGTTGAAAAGAAATTTAAATCATTGCTCTTTCCAACCTCAATGTACGGTAGTGTAACAGGGTGCAGGATTTACAATAACTTTAATACCTGCCTCTGCCAGGGATCAAACTCGGGACCACTGGATTACTAGTCTGACGCTAAACCGATTGAGCTAAAGAGAAGTTTTCTATAGCCGAGCGATATATTGCAGCTAGTATTGACCAGGGTTACATACTCCTCCTCCAGGAATCAACTCGTCTTCGAGTGTCCAGGGGTCACAATGATTCCTTCACAGGTATCGTGAAGTATCATTTCTGAGTCCCTACATGGGCGCCAATGTAACAGGGTTTGTTGCTTCAGATAGATCTGAGTAATAAAGACAGCAGAACTCATATGAGGAGTTGTTTTGATTATTTTGAATTCTACGATTCACCTCTACCACAGTAGTAGCTAATATTTGTGAAGACCCACCAAAAATATGAATTTTTAGTCGCATTTTGATAGGTTAGGTTTTGTCTTTGCATGTGAGCTTTCCTCTTTATTGTATTCTGTCTTTACATATTACAGAGTTAGCTCCCTTGCGGGTAGGTATCGTTTGTTATGTCATTATTTTGTGAGCGCAATTCACATCCAGTTCTCCGAAATGTATAACGTTACGCTCGCAAACACGTGACGTCACAATTTATACCTACCTGCAAGGGTAGATAACTCTGTAATATGCAAATACAGAATATTGTATCTATGGACTCCTAAGGCCTTTAAAAACCGTCTTTGGACACTCTGGTGTAATGGGTGCAAATTAATATGAACTGATAACTTAATTAGAACTGAGAACAAGAACTGATATCTGAAACTTCTAGCAAGCTTATAAGAGGATGCACTTAGCACTGATATAATAGAGTATTGTAGAGTTGTGTCCCCTTAACTATATATAGCCTGCCATGCCTTATATCTCAATGTATCTTAATATCTGTACTCCATGCATGTATTATTTATACAATGTATATACAATGTATAAAAAACACTTGATATCAATATTCATATTAGTATTATTATTTGATGTAATTCAATTAAGCATTAAAGGGACAATTCAGTCTAAGAGAACAATAAAATTTGTACATATATCGGAAAAAACCCAGTTCTTATGGAAATTAGATCAGTCGGTTTTACTGTGATATGCCTGAAAAGCCCATGGTTGTGACATGTGTGTAGATGTTCAAACTCACTTGCTGTCCGCCATTACACATTGTGGTCGAACTTCTTGTATGTCGAACCATGTCCCTTGCTCATAGAGTAATGCAACTTTTGTCTAGAACTGCTCAAATCGCTCTGACAGTAGTGTGTTTACCTTATTAGGTGAATTGTCTTGCCTAAAAATTATTTTATCACCTTCTCAGTGGTTATGTAGTTATTTGTTTAACGTGCGTGACTTTGGCTCGGGTATGGGTACAGCTGCCATATTGTACCTGCTTAATCGTATTGATCAACGATTATATATTTCAACGATATTAATTAAAATACTAAACAATGACGTGGAATTTGTCAATATTTGATGTTATATATTTCATAAGAAATGAAGAACAATACATTTATGCCATATTTTGCTTCTTCGTTATGTAAAAGAATTAGCCTGAGTGAATTGTCTCTTTAAGTAATTATAACCATTGACCTATTGTCATCTAGAACGAATATACGTACCCGGTCTACTATACCTTTCGGCCGGGTACGAATTGGTCCCTATGTGTCGTAGTGGAGCACTGCCTCGGAAAATCACTCGGGCATAGTTTTCTATACTTTTTTGTAGGTTTCCAATTATTTTATGCGTATACATGCATTTACATATTATTTTTGTCCAAAACTAACATAACTACCATTCTTAATATCTATCGTACCGCTCAAATTCTCTCCAGAAAGACGTTCATATGTATTATGTAAAAAAATAATGCCTCGATGAGAATTCGATATTTTATATGGTTCAGTTTTATTGCCTAGTAGGTAAGCGATATCAAACAAGTACGATAAAAGTGCAAACAAACGTTTTATAATGGTTTGCATAATCATTACTTTGCTCCATTAGCAGTAATAGGCACCAATTGTAGCGCTAAAGATGACATCATTTTCTGTCAAAAAGTCTTTTGAGCTACAATATTGCAGCTAATTGTCATCATGCACTGCCATTGTCGTGCGCCGTGTCTTTAAACATTTTCTTCTCAAGAACCAGAAGGCCCAGGGTACTGATATTGGGCCTGTGACATGCTGGGATGAAGGGCTACCAAGTTTGTTCAAACGAATGACCTTGATCTTCATTCAAGGTCACAAGGGTCAAATAGGCTACATTCTTTAAACAGCTATGTTGTATTGTGCTAATAATCAGATGACCGTTAAGGCCCTCTTGTATATAATTTTATGACATATGTACCGTATTGACATTAATTATATGTACCTTAAAGTGCCATTTTGATGGGAAATAAGTAAATTAGATATATAATTCACAGATATCTGAATCAAAAACTTTCCAAATAATTTATATGCATTCTGTGACAGTGTAATAGATCAAAAAGATTGAAAAGATAATTAGATATAGACGAAAGTTTGTGAAACATTTTTTTTTTGCTCCATGATTAATTAAGAGTAAATCATTTTTCATTTATCACTATAGAAGAAAATTGGTTTGAATAACAGATTTTTTATTTAATGTATCAGGAAAAGTGTTAGATATAGGCTCCTAAGCCTACAGATCAAGAATATATCACCTTGTTGATTGACTGATGTTTTGATCACAACCTTTTCAGTTTTTGTAACATTTCAAAAGAAATTTATTAAGTGCTCATGCAAGTGTGAATTCTTTTCAGATTTACTTTGGTGATAATGTCACAAAGTTGTTTCTATATGGCTTTGACATCACCGACTGATCATGATATTCCTGACAGGTATATATAGAACGAGGTGTAACAATTTACTGATGTATCAATGCGATATTCCATCATTGCATATTCTAGAGTTAGCTCCCTTGCGGGTAGGTATCAATTGTTCGTCATTATTTTGTGACTCAATTCACATCATTTTCTCCAAAACATATGACATTGCGCTCCATAACACGAGACGTCACTATTAATACCTACCCGCAAGTGCAGATAATTCTGTAATATGCAAATTCGGAATGTGTCGTGATATTAGGTTATACCGGGGATCAATCTAGCTCTGATTTATTACCGTTTATGGTTAAATTTCCCCTCAAGGAATGAATTCCCTTCTGGCCTTAAATTCCCCTGAAGATTTAAAAATCCCCCATTTGAAGATGAAAAATGACCGTTTTTGTAACACAATTTCCCCTGTGACTTATTTTTCATATTTTTTTTAGACTTTTGTTTGCAAATTTCCTCATATTTATCATACAGCTAAGTAATAGATTCAAATTTTTCATTATTGAGCTTAAAATCTTGCTTTACTTAATCTAAAAAAAAAAGTTGTTTTACAGAATATTTTTGTCAAAATGAAAATTTTTGGACCAAAATAAGAAGATTCAAATTCTTCTATATTTCGCCAAACTTTTCCCCTATTTTGGAAAAGGGTAGTTTCCCCAAAAAAACCTAGATTGATCCCTGTGATAAATACTTTACGATAAAATGCACATCTTTAAAACAATCTTTTTGTCTGCATGTTTAATTGCATTGGGAATCAAAACATAGCTTTGTCTAGTCATTCAAACAAAAATGCAAAATTTAAAACCTATTTGATTTGCCTAAGTTTCAGGTCGGTGAATTAACAAATATATGTACCATATTCACCATAATTAGTGCCCCTTTCCTAATTAGTGCTCCTTTCCTCATTAGCGCTCCTTTTGCTCCTGCTTAGTGCTCAGCATACAGGGAGTAGGACAACTGGATCTCCCATTGTCAGTATAATGTGACAGGGTGGGGTGTGTTGCTTGCTGTCTTCGGCGGCATGCTTCAGTGATATAGCAATGTAAAAAAGGGCAAATGTTTCACTATACAAGATGACACAACATAAATATACTGCAGTCTCCCTAAACACGCACTGTACACTACATACAGCCTACACACCATATACATGGGAGGCCGTCCTTACATGATCCTGGCTGTTAATAGGACGTTTATTAATCAAACAAACAAACAAAAATCCCATTAAAAGCGTCCTTTTCCTAATTAGCACTCCTCCCGTGATAAGCGCCGGTCTTCTTATTGAGACATATATTAATGGAAGTGCCCTGGGTACGGGTGCTAATTATGATGAATACGCTACATGTATTTATGATGCTAGGATTTAAAGATAATTGTAATGACAAACTTACCTTTCAAACTATTCTCTTTACAATATTTTTTGGTAGATTCATGATAATTCATTCAAAGGATCAGTGAAAGTGTGGCCTCTTTATATAAAAAACAACAGGATGTATCGAAAATTCTATCGTTAAGACGGAAATGTCGTAATAAATTGTTGCACCTCAAATCACGCTTTCAGTTATTTTGGTTTTTATGGTTTTTTCGCATATATTTATTTTATTTCATGCATATTGGTGGTTTTATTTATGAGCAAGCCTGCAGATTTATGAAATATTTCGCAGTTACATGATCAAGATAATCAAATTACCTAAAAGGAAAAAATGTAATATATTGCCAAATGGTGATTTGCCTTTATTTCATTTGAAATTTTTTTTTTGTCATTAAAGTTATCTTATTTATTACTACATTCAATTATTTAGAAAATATAGTTACTCAGGGCTGGGGGTATGTACTCATATGCTCGCCCAGATGAGTGGATTTAGCCGTTGTGCAAATGAAGATTTTGACATCTAGCACATTTAATTGTCCGTCGGACGAGTAAAGAATTCTGATGCTGATTATGACCTGTACCTATATGCTGCAATCAACAGAACACAGCTAAAACAACACGTAATACCGGTATATATACAGTCACATATACTTAATTATCTGGAAAATATTGAGGGCAAGCAAAAATTTACATTCGGACGAGTAGATTTTAGAGGAGCACTTGCTTGTTTTTCCATGGCCCATTTAGTTATAGTTAATTTAACAATGGGGATGACAACAGGGTGGAGCTGTACCAATAATCCTTTCTCCTGTATATGTGTATATATAATTTACAGCATATATCTCTAATGAAGGGGAGATAATTTGCCACTAAACTAAGTATGCCTTGGCAATTACATGTAGAGGCTGATGGCCAGATAATGGTCTGTTTGTGATTGATTTTAAAATTGGTGTAAAAAATCATAATATGATATGATATTTATTTTTATCACATAATCCACCTGATATCCAGTGATTTCGCCCATGTAATATTTTAGCGTTTGTCACTAGTGTAATATGACCTGAAGCGGTTCTCATTGGCTGGAAATTCATTTTGACGTCAGACAGACACGATAAAAAGACACCAGGTAAAATGACATGACGTCAGGATTACGAGGACAGCGGGACAAAATAGCGGCCTCCCTCGGATTTTTGGAATAAATATGTGTGTTATGTAGGTTTTTGTTGTTATGTGATAAAAAGTATCTTAAATTTGTGTTCATTTCATATGAGATTTTATGAAACTCATCCGAAGTTTTAATTTTTGCTTGCCAAGGCTCGCAAAATCAAAACTTCTTAGACTCGTTTCATAAAATCTCATTTGAAATGAACACTCATGTAAGATCCTATATGTATATATATCACTTAACGGTATATGGTAAAGATACACACAAAAGATGGTCTTACAATGTCGACAAATTTTTTTTTATAAAATTTCTGAGGCAATTTCTCAATATCAATACACACATTTCTCAAGCGTGAACTTCTTTGTGTCATATTTAAAGTAAAACATTACCGGCATATATATATGAATTTGTACTTTGGGCCCAATTTCATATGTAAATTCAGCATTTACCGTTAAAGTAATTAGTGCAGTATGAATACAGTATGATTTTATCTCAAAGATGAATGTAGTCCGCTAAACCTGCCTATATTATTAGGCTTTTTTTTTAAATTTTATTTTTTGGCCTTATATATTGGCTGCCGTTTGCTCTACTAAATGTGTATACAGCGGCCTTTACAAATGTGTGAAATAGAAGGGTCTCGGAAGTATTTCATTGTGCAGAGTTGTTTAATTTCATAAATGGGATGTAACATGGGGGCAGTGGAGTACATAAGATCCCAATATACAGGTATGTGTACGTTTTCCCGGCATTGCATGGACGATATATTAGAAATATGCCGCTGACGTAGTGTAGGCCAAATCTGGCCTACGATTGCACATTTTGAAGAGGTACCGCAAGCTGACTATATATTAGGCAAAAAAAAAAAAAAAAAATTTTTTTTAAAAAGCTTAATAATAATAAAGGCAGGTTTAGCGGACTAAGATGAACGATACTTCTTTGACCCATATATACATATGTGCATTGCACATCTGTATTGATCAGCATTTGTTTTAGACCGAATCATCTGTCTCATAAAATGAGCTTCTTTTTTGTCATTTATTGATATGCTTATTTTAGAGTGGAGAATCTTTCAGATTTAATTATCATGTGTTTTACCTGTATTACCTAAATTGTGAAAATTTTGACCTACATGAAGCCGGCTATAAAAAAGGTAAAACAGTAAAACCAACTCATGGTCACTTACAGCCAATTTGTGGTTATAACGTAGTTATATATGTATACCTATTTGATTTCCCCTTCAATATTTTATAAGATGTTTGTAATAAATGTGTAACTAACTATGCTTATAACGAATCAAAGAGATTGTGCTGATCCCTAGAGGTTTGTTTGAACCATAATTTACTGAACATGATATTAATTAAAAATTCTTGCAATATTAATTAATTGTCACATATTTACCTGTCCATCCTTTCCTACCCGGTTACCTGGCCAGCTGACCTGTCTCACCCCTGAAATGTCATAATGGACTGTTCCAGACCTAGATTTAGGAGAGTCTAAATGCTAGTATTGAGGGGTGAATGAGTGAACAAAACTTTCCAAAGTTACTGTCTATATTTCACTGTATGCTATTACAGATTATCCTTATCAGCCCACCTACTTACGATTAGTCAGCTTCCAAATTAAAAAAAAAATATATATTCTAGGATTTTTTTTTTTTTTATTATAAGTAAATTGGATTTATAAAAGGTTGTGGTTGTCTTTCATGGTGTTTTGATTGTTGGTAAATTTAATTTCAATTTCATAAAGAAGAAATACCTAGTAGTTCACTTACGTATTAGACATGCTTGTTTAATGCATATAACACTTTTGGATATGTGTACTAGCTGCAATGATTGTGATCTTTAATTTGAGTTTCATTTGTTAAATTTTATACATAAACATATAAAGATAAATTTCAACTTCATAAATTGCAGAATAAGATAGTTATCTGACTTTCAGGTATAAATTTGAAAAACTTTTTTCGGTACATATTTATAAATATTAAGCTGTTGATGCTTTTGGCATTTGATGAAAAGTTGACCTGGTCATTGGAACTTAACCTTTTACCTATGCTTCATAATAGCTTATATGATAATGATAACGTATTCATACTCATATTGATATTGGCTTCGTATTTACATACATATATCTATAGATACATATTATCATTGTATTTACGATAAGACTAACAATACTATTATCATTTCACAGTGATAATTTAATTACATGCAAATATCATTAGCCTCAGTGTGGCTCACATCAGTTGTTAAATATATGAAGTGATTTATTGATCCTGAGAATACATTTCATTTTAATTTTTAAAGATGCTCCACCGCCGACAGAGCATAAATGATGATAATCATTTGAACAATAATTGGTGTTTAATCGTGTATATATATGCCTAATTAACACAAAAATTAATATAAAATAATTTATTTCGGCTTTGGTGCATGCGCAATCAGTACTTTATTCCATATAGGATATAGTGTCACGGAATTTTTTCGGGATGCAATTAATTATTATTCATATTTTAAACTTGTAGTAAAATTATAAGCTCAAACTTTTCAATGGTGGTTATGGTGTAAAGTAAGTAACTTTTGTAACTGGAGAAAAATACTAAATCGTCTACTCATGTTTTTTATAGTGAAAAAATACCATTTGTCAGCGGTGGAGCATCTTTAAAGTAAATTCAACTCTATGTACTCTGATGATTCAAAGTATTTTTATGTGTTGCCAAATTGTTTCAAATTCAAAGTTAGTGAAAATGTGGCTTCAAGAAGAGGAGAAACACTTATACATGTAGGGATGGGGCATTGATATATTGGGTCGAATACAATTTCTCTACTGTTTTGAAGTATTTGTGCCTCCTATTATAAATTAGAAGATAAACATTTTCCGATAGTTTTAGAAAGTCAGAGTTCATAGCAAAAAGCCACAGTTAATCGTATTTGGCCAGTAATATATGCATGTCATCTTGTTATCCATTGAGATATTCTAGTTCAAAATGCATTCATTTGTGGTATATCTAAGCTAATATTAGTGAAACTGGGTCCTTGATTATATATTTGGAGATTCGAACACATGACCCAGAAGTATAGGGTTTACATGTAGTTTTGGAACATCATAACCACTGGGCCGGCCATGTGTGTTTTTACTTTTCAGAGCTCGAGGTGAAGTGTATTCTTGACATGTGCACATGTGTGACTATTATTGGCTACATTATGTGAACACTTTAATTTAAGTGTTTAGTATGAACAGTTTAAACAGTTACCAGTACATTTAAGTGGTATAACATGCTTAGACGAAGTATATATTTACAAAATTCCATAAACATTCACTGTCATTCAATGATATTGTACATAATATACATGTATATAATACAAGTACACATATTATTAAAGTGGTGCATTTCCGTTTGATATACATAGTGACTGAACAATAATATTGATAAAGTTCTTGTTATCTGTTTGGATGATACTGAAAGTTTGAGATTAAATCCACTGCCTGATATAGGGAAATATTTGTATTGTTCAGTATGACAGTTTATGGCAATTTATGTTTACTTCATACAAGGACTCTACGAGGATGATGATGATGATATATCAAGTCCTTGTGTGGGATATTTGGGAAAATACAGAAATGAGGTTTTCAGTGTAGACTTTACTTTGTGATGAGATTGTCATAATCTTTTGAGAGAGAACAATGACGAGAATTTGAACTTAAAGTTCGGGGAAATATATGCGGCCTCCAGCTGTGTTGTAACATCTATATATGCAGACTTTGATTTTTAATGAATCCTGGATCTTAAGAATCATCAAAATCATTTGAGAGAACAATGGTTAGGAGAGGAACTGAACATAAAATACAAAGTGAAAACTTTGAAAATTAATTTTGAAATTTCGCATTTTGAATTTAAGTGAAGTTCTCTTAACTTGTAAATAAACTCAGACAATATTTTGTACATGTGTTTTCTTTCAATGCAATTGGATTTATCTGATGAAGTGTGAAAGAAAACAGTTCATTATGTGATGAAATGATAAACAGTTAGTTATGTGATGAAATGATAAACAGTTCATTATGTGATGAAATGATAAACAGTCATTATGTGATGATGTGCGAATTAACAGCAGAAAACAGTAGGGAAGTCCTGTTGAACGAATTCACAATAAATTTCATTAATCTGATTCTGATATCAAAGTGATCTTTGTATTCAGTCTGGATTTTTTGCCAAAAAAGGATTTCAAGAATATATTTGACTCAACGAATATGTCATAGGAATATTATATTCACTTTGGAGATAATTTTGGAAACAGTTTTTACAGAAGTACATGTATTGGCATGGTTTAACAATATGGCTGGTGTAAGTAAATGGTATGTTGCCATTCCGGATACGGAAAGTGACAGGCGAGCACGTGTGCAGAAACTGAGTAAATTGTCAAGGAAGAAGAGGTTAACAGATATTTCTGATGACATCAACAACAAAACTACAGACATGAATGCTTATGATGAAGTGGATGATCAGCATGATATGAATATGCATGAAGTAAATGACCAGTGTGATATGAATATGCATGAAGTTAATGGTGATGATCATGATATGAATATGCATGAGAACAATTCTGATTTGCATATGCATGTTCAAAATGAAAACATGCCTGTAACAGATTTGTCAACGATTTTTGATTTCACAGGTCTGGGGGATTCAGCCTATGGAAAAATCAGGTCTTCCACATTTTCTTTTTTTATTTGTTCTTTATGCTATATATATTATCTGACCATAATACTGTAACTGTCTTATTTTCACACACATATACAGTAAAACCACTGGCTCCTGTATCTATATATCAAGAGAACTTTCTTTAGTAAGATCACTTTTCTGGGGTCCAAAATGGTCAACATCAACATATTTCAACCTTTGTATCAAAACTACCTGCCTATAAAGACCCATTTCCTCTCTGATATGTCCCTTGAATGGTCTTTATAGACAGGTTTGACTATATAGTCAAACAAAGCTCTAACAAACCTCTATGGTACAAAAAATTTACTTTGTTTTAAGCCTAATTGTTATACACATATTACTGACATCTTAAAAGAACCTTGATGGGGAATGTTTTTTTAAGAATACTTATTTAAGTACATAATGTGGATGTGACATTAACATTTGATTTTGTCCTCCTCAGAGCGATGGGTTTTGGGACGGACTTCCAAGGCAAAGAGTCCCATGAGTCCCTGCTGCGAATCCAGGACTGTGAGATCCGTGTCCTTGACAACATCAAGCGTTGCCTAGCAGTGAGGATCGACAGTGATAAAAAATATGCAGCATCACTCAACACGATCGTACAGAGTGCTCAGAAGTTGGACACTAATGAATTCCAGGCTCACAGCTCTGTATTCAAGGTACAGTAAATCTTACTTTAATGTGAAATGTGAAATCTGTCATATTGACCACCTGTGTATTATGACCAACTGTGTTAAATGACCACCTGTTTAACCACCAGTGTATTTGACCACCTCTGTATAATGACCACCACTGTATAATGACCATCTCTGTATGATGACCACTAGTGTATATGACCACCACTGTATAATGACCATATATGTGTATAATAACCACCTCTGTATAATGACCGTATCTGCATAATGACACCTGTGTGTAATGACCACATCTGCATAATGAACATCTGTGTATAATAACCACCTCTGTACAATGACCATCTCTGTATAATGACCACCAGTGTTTATGACCACCTCTGTATAATGACCACCTCTGTATAATGACCATCGGTGTATAATGACAAACTTTGTATAATGACCATCAGTGTATAATGACCATCAGTGTATAATGAACACCAGTGTTTATGACCACTTCCAGATAATGACCATCGGTGTATAATGACCTTGGTGTATAATGACCATCGGTGTATAATGACCATCGGTGTATAATGACCATCGGTGTATAATGACCATCGGTGTATAATGACCTCGGTGTATAATGACCATCGGTGTATAATGACAAACTTTGTATAATGACCATCGGTGTATAATGACCACCTGCTTAATACGGTTAACCGTAAAACCAGCCTTTGTAATTTTAATACAAACCATATTTGATCCAATAAGTGACCAAGGCAGTTAAAAAATGAAAAATGAAGGGGCGCTTACCATATTTGGATTAATCTTTCACAAAATCGTTGCATAATGTAAACAATGAATCAATTTGCAAAAGACATTATATAGAGAATGGTTTTCTTAGTTTCAGTCTGTATTTAAGCCAAATAAGTAAAATTATGAGGCCTCAAAAACAGAAGGGATTAAGGCACTTACTTTATGAAATACACAGAGTGACCTGCTTAGAAATAGTGTTGCATTGTTCTTGGATTTTATATCATAGTAAAATAATTAATTTTTCTTTGTTTTCATACCAAATCTGGCTTTCTGATTGGCCAATATTTTTTTTGCATACCACTATGAAAAAAAAAATCCGAGAATGGCGCGAAACCCCGACGTTATCGTGACGTCACAATAGAGACATTGACGTTGCATATTGATTCGGAAAAAAGAATCCTTTGAAAAACCACTATAATGTTACATTTAAACATACTTCATTTTATCAAATAGAGTATAAAATTAATTATAAGTATTGATGTCACTATTTTTTAATTTTATCGGGGTATGAAAAAAAAATTGTTTGCAAACTGTGTGAATCCGCGTAAATTAAAAAATAGTGACATCAATGCTTAAATAAAAAATAGGAAAATTTATTTCATTTGAACAACTATTATCATGTATCTTCTGTTCAGGGCTGGGATACGATTGTCCGACAAACGGATCGATTTGTTAAACTACTGAAGCAAAATGTTGAAGAAATGTCATCGAAGACGATGGAAAAGCTAACAGACCTCATTAACGAGAAAAAGGCAACGAGACGACTTTACCAGGAAGAACGCAGTAAACTGGACCAGGAGTTCTCTAAGGTATTACAAACTCTTATTAGCACTTATAAATGTTTTCTCATTATAACAACAAAAAATTGTTTTCATATTTAAACCATTTACTGCTTCTGCATCAATTATTAATACCATATTTGACCCAATAAGAGCCCAGGGTGCTATAATAAATATTTAAAAAAAATGAAGGGACACTCAATAAGATTAAATTTGGGCCCATCTGTCACTGCATTGTTTCAGAGAGTAAGTTATTAATCAATTAACGAAAAGAAATGAAACAGAGAAACCTATTACACACAGTCTCTTTTCAAGTTATCGCAAGTGAAATTGAGGTCTCATAAAGGTGTAGAGGCACTTATAGGGTTAATTACGGTAAAAATATACAATAGCCGTTGAATCTAAGGTTCACCTCTAGTTATTAACTATCTCTCCCCCTTATCAAATGACCTGTGTATTAAAATGGATGTGAGAGACCATGGCTAGTGTTGATGAGAGTCTCCTCTTGTTAGGGGAACGAGTGACTCTCCTCCTAAAGAGTCGTATAAGCATTTATCCAGCAACGAACCCATTCATTTATTGTGTATAGTAACTGTCTTGTCTTTTGTCTCCACTGTACATGTACTGTGTAGGGATACAATTTTGCTGGACTTTTATTTTGGCTATACTCCTGGTTTTCCTGAAATCTGGGAATTCAAAACACAAGCAAAATATTTAGAATCTTACTACTGTTATGCTGAAGTACAACATGTTTACTCTATCCACTATTTTTGTCACCTTTAAAATTTATTTGATCTGTGAAAATTGCTTCTAAATGAATCGGTGCACAATAGAATTAACACCCACACCCACAAAATGATGAATTTTAACACAATTCAACCTGGTTATAAAGGTCAACTTGCCATATTGCCATAAAGACTAATTTCCCCTCTGTCCTTGGGTGGTCTTAATAGACAGGTTTGTTTATAATATGTTTTCTATATAATGTTTGTGTGTTGTCTAGGTTCAAGAGGATGTGAATAAATGTAAACAGGAATACGGCAAATGTTTACAGAGAGTGAACCAGGACAGGTCAAAGTTCAATGATGTAAAAGCTAAAGGTAAGCTTTTAATCAAATATCAACATTCAGAGAAAAGGTTATCAAACATCTACATTCAGAGAAAAGGTTATCAAACATCAACATTCAGAGAACATGTTATCAAATATTACATTCAGAGAAAAGGTTATCAAACATCAACATTCAGAGAAAAGGTTATCAAACATCAACATTCATAGAACAGGTTATCAAACATCAACATTCAGAGAAAAGGTTATCAAATGTTTACATTCAGAGAAAAGGTTATCAAACGTCTACATTTAGAGAAAAGGTTATCAAACGTCTCTACATTCAGAGAAAAGGTTATCAAACATCTACATTTAGAGAAAAGGTTATCAAACATCTACATTCAGAGAAAAGGTTATCAAACGTCTTCATTCAGAGAAAAGGTTATCAAACGCCTACATTCAGAGAAAAGTTACCAAACGTCTACATTCAGAGAAAAGGTTATCAAATGGCTACATTCAGAGAAAAGGTAATGAAAAGTCGACATTCAGAGAAAAGGTAACGAAAAGTCCACATTCAGAGAATAGGTATGATAAAACTAGATAAAAAGTATGCATGCAAATTATTAAAATACAATAAAACAAATACCAAATACACCTGCAGTAAAGCTTCCGGTATATGTCAACACATAATTATCACAATTCAAGGATATACTTGTTAAACCTTGGCAGAATCAAATTTTAGTAACTATATCAATTGAAGAAGTTAGTAGGCATATTGATGATTTTGATCATTCATCGTAATATTGCTTTATCATCAACTCATAGTAAAAGACAATTTCAAATACCCTGGTACGGAATGTGTTAAAATGTGTATGTTTAAGTTAAACAGCAAAAACATCTCTTCTTTTACAAATTTTCGATCTCTTGGCCATCCTCTGGACGACAATTGTGTGAAAATTTATCTTTGCATCTCCTAATTCTTAGAACATGGAACTCTTCCTCCTTCTGGAAGATCATCATCCTCGTACTCCAGGATACTTATCACTTATGATCCCTTCACTCCTGGACTATCTCATAGCAAAACTGAAGGCAGCTCAAGGGAAAAAATCTGAACCAATCACAGGCCTGCAAAGATTTCCTTTGACGACTACATAGAGCAACGCCAAAGCCACAGTCAACCACAGTGTACCGTTATACGGCTCTTTTGATGTACATATGTATATCAAACAACTAAATTACCTGTTCTGTTACTTCCAGTTTTATTATGAGATAGTCCAGGGATGTAGAGATCGTAAGTGATCGAAACCGCTGGAGTATTGAGGATGAAGGACGATTGATTGAAAACGTATATTTACAGAAATGACATTTATAACTTACATCTTTTCTAAATGACTCGGGTCAAGGAAGTAATATCACAATTAATCAATATTTTTTAAATGACCGTAACAGGTAAATCTGGGGCCAAGTTGGACGATGTTAAGAAGAAGTTACAGAGGTCCACAGCGAGCCTTCATCGTGTCCATAACGACTACGTGTTATCACTGAGGGAGGTGATGGCCCACCAGACCTGTTACCTTACACAGTCCTTACCCTCATTTCTGGACAGTCAACAGACGGCACAGGAAGCTCTCGTGTATCAATGGTAAAATTATTAATCATGTCAGTCTGATTAGAATACAGGGCCCAGTTGTTCATCAGATTTTCACTGACAGTCTTATGACATATCACAAGCAATACCTAGTCGCAAGGGCAGATACTCTATATTATGTACTGATAAAGACTAAATACATTATGATGGTGAGATTTTCATGAAGCCTTCAAGAATTTTTTTTTGTAAACTTAACATAAAATGCAATAATCACCTTCTAAGGGTTCTGATTTGTTTATGAGAAAAAAAATTCAAAACACATAATTATTGCTACATTATTAATTGTCAGGGCACAGTGGTTACTATAAAATGTACCATATCCAATATGACACAACTCCCAAGTGATTGTACTCACGATCAATTGCAAAGAAAATATTAATAACAGTTACACCATTAAGACAGTATTGATCTGTGATTATACATAGACTGATTTGTGCTCTTGAAATTAAACCCCGCAGACAAATTCAGACAAATATAGACTCACACATTTAAAATTCTAACACACAGTACTGTATAGTTGTTAAGTTTTGTGGGTGTAAAATTTCTTACAACAGGTTATAATCGTGAAACCATGATTTTGATTATTTCATGAAGTATTGAACTTCTCGAATTTGGGTGGACTTGCATGCAAATTTTGCAAAATGAAAACCCCATGAATATTAGCAACTGTGCAGTATATCAGTTGGATATTTTTCTCTATTCTAGCAAAGATGTGTTGTCCCAGTACCACAGGCTGACAAACTTTACAAACGAAGAATTTACAAATGTGTTCACAACTGTGGAGGAAGCTATAGGGAATATCGTCCCTGAAACTGAATACTCCGACAAGTTTATCACAGAGTTCAGGTAAATTTTGTCCCGGAGTCTTAGAACTTCATTAGCAAATTCAGGTAAATATCTTCCCTGAATCCTTGTACCTTGAAAATTCATCACAAAATTCACTGCAGGTACATATCATCTGGGAGACTGAGTACCTGGACAAGTTAATCATGGAATTTATGTTTTCTATGAATATGTCCTAGTTTTAAGCACTTTTATGGAGTCATTTACTATGCTACAATTACTATAACATTGAAACTGTAAAACCATGAGATTAATTATCACATATTTCCCAGGTTATAAGAATTGCCAGAGTTTATTGACTTCATATACAGGTACCATGATGATCACATATTAAACTTTTTTTTTGGGGGGGATGCAATGGCCAAGTGGTTAAGATGTCCTAACATATTACCACAAGCCCTCCACCTCTTGGATGTTTGTAGTTGCCAGGTACTGACCGCTGGTCCGTGGTTTTCTCTGGGTACTCCGGCTTTCCTCCAGCAACAAACTTGGCATGTCCTTACATGACCCTGGCTGTTAATATGACGTTAAACCAAACCAATTATGCTTTTAAACTATAAATCATGATATCAAATTGCAGTGAAAAAGTCATTCAGTAAGAAAATATGGAATAGCCACAAAGATAATAAGCTGGTTTGCAGTGTTAGATTTTACAAATTCTTAATATTTATTGTTTTATTTCCAGGAGTGATCCAATTGAGGCCACGACGTTTGAATTTGACGCAGGCCTCCTTAGCGAATACCAGGGAACGTTAGTGGAGAAAAAATTAGCAGTAGACGATCTTACTCACGATGTGCTCAAAGCTAGGTAATTGTCACATGAGTCTGATGTTAATATGGCTAATTTTAAATGATTCTGACATAAAAGAAAATGCCCTTGGTTGAACTTAGAAACAGGGAAGTTCTCATCTCGACACCTGGGTTGTTTAAGATCAAAGGTGATAATAGGATTCCTTACGTTGTGTTGATTAAATGTATCCCATAAGCATACATGCCATACCTCCAGGCGTGAGACAAAACCTCCCGTATTTTAAAGCCTTTTATTGTCTCCCGGCAGGAGAGTCTAAATTCCTGTATTCCGTAAACCCCTCCGTTTTATTTTCGCCTCCATATTTGTATACATGCTAAGTTAATTTTAGCACGAGAGTAATCACTCCCTGACCCCTGACCAACACCCCAGTGGCACCTAATTAGCAGCCTTGGGCTATTTCCACCTTGGCTTGTGGTGTCACTTTCACTCACATCTGTGTATTACGTAAACTGAAGTCAAGCAGCCGATCGGCCGCCTGGAAAACAATCAGCTGACCTTTCAATAAATTTTATGACTACAGTTAGTGATCATTATTACAAAACAAATACTGCTTACAAATGTAAATGATTTACTCACGTTTTTAATGTTAAATAGGCCTATCTATATCTGATGGATGTCACAAGCTAAGCAATCGTAATGGCCGCCATTTTGGGTAATTGTAATAGATGATTCGGATTTTATAGAATTTCCGGATTTCCTAATAATCATGTTTTTAAAAAATGGAAAAGGTATTATTTTTTTTAGAATTTTGGTGTGAATTGAAAAAATAAATTCCTAATAAAAAATTATCATTATTAACTGAATTTAAATAAATCAAATAAAAAAGAAACTTACTTTTTTTCTCTCTCGGGTTAAAATACATTTTGAATACTACTGTAATAATTCTCTGTATATTTCTAATTTAGTGCTTGTAAATTTAAGAACTTAATTTAAGTTAATTATCCGTTATTGTGAAAGATATATTAAAAAGCCCAGCAAAATTGTTACAGAACATTAAATTATGTGTTTGTGTTTATTTTGCAAAGAATTTCATAAAAAAGTTGATATTTAATTTATTCATATATGTCGCGTGTATACCTCCCTAATTTGAGACCAAAATTCCTTAAAATGGTTATCAATCTCCCTCACCACCCCTAGAAAAATATGGCATGTATGCATAAGTGACCTGTTCATCCATGTCATACAGCCATGTCATACGGCTGTGGCATCAATATCGTAAGACACATGTGCAAGAACACTATTATGAGGTCACATGTAGTCATAGCGTCATAATCTATAAATATGCCCCATTTCCTGTTTGTGTTTGTTAATCGAAATGTTACACAATCTCAGTCGGATTTCGCAAGCAAAATTGAAAGTTTTTACAATTATATGATTCCAATAATACTATTAATGTTATAAATATAAATTTACATTAAGCTTTGTAGATATGTAAATGTTCATGGCATATCAAACTATTTATCTGTTCTAATTAAATTTCATATTACATTGTCACACTAATGTGACCTCCTGGTGGGGTATATTTGCTTGGTGTCTTTGGCTGCATGATTAACGGTATTGCACAATCAAATGTGGAAAATTCCCCTGTTACAAGAAAATGTAACACAAATATACCGCAGTCTCCCAAACCATGCACCACATACTTCACACCCATCACACACCATACAGGGGAGACCATTTTTAAATGACCCAGGCTGTTAATGGAATGCTCATTTAATCAAACAAACAAACAAACAAACAAACAAACAAACAAACAAACATTGCAACTTTTGTAATATTCTCTATATTTTAACATATCTTTAACTATTTTTATTTGATATTCCACAGGTTAGCCTCATTAGAAGATGATTTATCGTCTCTCCAACAAAGTTTAAAGGACAAGGAGCCGAAAATCAAGGAAATGGATGATAAAGTAGCTGAACTTAGAAAAACAAGCAAAACAGACGTGTTAGTGAAACCAGAGTAAGTACAGACTTAAAAAAAATTGTATTGACTAAAGTGAAAGAAAAAAAAAATGATATAATATTTTATGTATTTGTATGTGACACAGTTATCCGTTTTTGTAGATAAGTATTGATTGTGACATCATGTGTATATGAGAGCGTTAAGTCATTCTTTTCGCAGAAATGGCATGAATTTTGATCACAAATTTACGATGTCACAATGGATAACTTCTTACAAGGGAGGTAACTCTGTAATATGCAAAGATGGAATACATGTTCGATTGGTAGAGCAACCTATTTCTATGACAATTAATTGATTTTGTGTTAACATTAATTTTTCTGACATTTTTGTTCTGAAAAGATAAAGTTTGGTTGTGTAGAAAATCTTGTTGTTTACAATGGTTGCTGTTGAACCACATATATATAAAAACAACAAATTTAGTTTTCGTGTTACTGTAAAGGAGGAAATTTATTCGAGGTTGAAATTTACGCAAAGGTCGCTTTGATCGTGAAAATTTCCACCGTGGGTAATATTTTGCACATGTATGGACATTGTTGTTAAAAATCTGAAAAAATATCTTTCGTGAAAATAACAACACTGTGAAAATTGTATGCATGCAAATTATGAGATAAAAAAAAATATCCACATTTACTTTATTGATATTGTTATGCCATAAGTTTAATACCCATGAATACACTCAAAATATTTTAAAATCATCAAAGTAAGTATACAGGTTGTGCTAAACTAAAGTAAAATCAAGATATTTGCATATGTCAGTCTCCAAGTTTCATTTAACAATGATTTTCAATATCTACGTTACAGACTTTCCAAACAGATGCGAGATCGTGACAAAGCCCACTACGAGCTGACAGTTGTGAAAGTAAAGGTAGCGGTGTTAGAGGAGATGGTCACAACATTGACAAATGATCTACAAGAAGTAGGCGATGAAATTCCGTCGGCCATGGAGGATCCAAGCATGGTGTCTGATCGTCAGTCACTAAATGATTTATCTGTATCGGTAAGTTTGGTTTCGTTTTCATACTTGGGTTTGGTTATATATCATCATATGAACTGCTAGGGTCATTTAAGGATGTGACAGGTTAAGATGGTGCAGGGAAGCCAGAGTACCTGGAGAAAAACCACTGACCAGCAGTCAGTACTTGGTAACTGTCCCACATTGGATTTTAACTTATGACCACTGAGAGGTGAAGAGCTTGGGATAATATGTCAGGAAATCTTAACTAATTGGCCACTGCCATTCTTTGGATATTTTAATTAAAATACAGATTCTTAATCCCAATTTGTTTCATAAGTGGCCATGTTCTAGTGACCTCGATCTGGCTTCATCAACGGAGAAAACAACATTTTGCCACTGCATGCTTATACAATACATGTAGCTGTGTTGTACACGTTATATAGGTGAATTGAAAGGTCACTTTAATGCGACCCCTAAATGGGATGTTGTCAGATCCTCTATAAAAAATGCAACTTGATGCTTTGGGACAAGGTTTATAATATTTCTTTTAAAAACTATGATAGGTTTAAATCAGTAAAATCTATTAATTGACATAGTCATTTTAGATTATATCATAAAGACAGTTAAATTTATATTAAGTAGTGTTATTGATGCTATCAATGTCATTTGTTGATAATTGCAGATACCTCTGTATACAAACACAGTAGACACTATGTCTCTTATACTTACATGTATCTATTATTTATAAAAATATTACAAAAAATTATGAATTATTTCACGTTTTAGCCGTCATCGCCGTCTCCCCTCCCCGGTGTGAGTAAACTGAAAAACCTGAAACGTCATATGACCGGGGTGTTGCAGCGTCGACAGGGGACAGAGAAAGAAGATCGTGAGTCGGAGAAAGGTCACAGCTATGAGGAACAATCATTGGATCATGTTAACGGCCCGGGTCTCACAAATACAAACCATACCTCAGTGAGTTTGTCATTTAAATTTTTGTTTTATAATCGTTCAGAGTTTATTTTACTTAAAAATACTCCACCGCTGACAAATGACATTTTTTTCGCTATCAAAAACAAGAGCAGATGAATTAGTATTTTTCTTCAGTTACAAAAGTTACTCAATTTACACCATTACCACCATTGAAAAGTTTGAGTCTTATTTTATTTTAAGACAAAAATATGAAAAATAATTAATTGCATCTCGAAAAAATTCCATGGCACTTATATGTCCTATATGAAAAAAGTCCTCACAGGCCTGTATGAAAAGCTGCAAGTCCATCAGATTATATACTTGAAATAATGATCTTAACAAAAGGTCAAATCGGTTGTTCCTAATAAACGAAAACGACCATGTCTAAACCTGTGTAATTCCATTATTGGCAATACAGACATTTGTTCTTCTCATTGTTTTGATAATGATATGATAGCTGAAGTTATATAGAATAAAGAAAAAAAAATGCCCCAAAATAATTACAAAAAAAAACTAGGGGGAAAACACCACCCTGATATGACCTTATTTATCTTGGTGTAATTTCTTTTATGGTAGGGTGCGGAAGCCCTGGCTGATCCAAGTCGACCTCTGGAAGAAGAAGAGTGGTTCCACGGTGTCCTTCCACGTGAAGAGGTCCAGCGTCTCCTGGTGAATGACGGAGATTTCCTCGTCCGGGAAAGCAAGAACCGGAAAACCAATGAGACGCAATATGTTCTATCTGTGGCCTGGCAGGGATATAAACATTTCATTATACAATATGGAGATGTAAGTGTGATATTTGTATCGGTAAGAAGTATTATAAATATGTTTCTTAAAGATGCTCCACCGCTGACAAATGGTATTTTTTCACTATCAAAACAGGAGCAGACGATTTGGTATTTTTCTTCAGTTACAAAAGTTACTTACTTAACACCATTACCAGCATTGAAAAGTTTGAGCTTCTATATTTTACTCCAAGTTAAAAATATGAAAAATAATTAATTGCATCCCGAAAAAATTCTGTGGCACTATATCCTATATGGAATGAAGTACTGATTGCCCATGCACCAAAGGCAAAATAAAATATTTTATATTATTTTTTGTGTTAATTAGACATATATATATGATTAAACACCAATTGTTGTTCAAATGATGAATATCATTTATGCTCTGTCGGTGGTGGAGCATCTTTAAGCAATGCTTAAACTTTAAGTTTGATTGGAAAATTAAAAAACAAACTTGAATACAAATTTTAATTGCACTAGTAATTTTGGTTTGAACAAATAAACCCTGAACTGATAATTAGTCTTTGAGTTATGCAATCTTGAAACAAGAATCGTTTGAGTAAGATTTGCTTGAATTAACTAAAATTAAAAAAAAAAATCTTTGAGTTATATAAGCTTAGATAAATAATAATGAGCTGTCTGTTACATTATAAACATTAGCAAACCTTGCTTGCCATGAAATTACAATTCCCTAGACTGGTTAATGTTTTGTTTTAAAGTATTAACACTTAATTACACAAAATAAGAGAAAGAACTGCATTAACAAAATAAAATACAGAAGTTCAATTGAGGTTATTTTGTGTTTTTCTGACAGGGTGGCTGGCGATTTGAGGGACCAGCATTTCCTACCATTCATGAGTTAGTGAACCATCAGTATAGAATTGGTACGGACGTGACCAGTAAATCCAAGGCCATCCTTAAAAAGCCTATCCTCCGAGAACAATGGCAGCTGAAAAATGATGACATCGCCCTGGAAATGAAAATCGGAAATGTAAGGAAATTATGATTTTATTAAGTAAACTTTCCATAAAAAGGGATTTGTATTCATTGAATCTATTGCACATTTTAGATTATCTTTATTGCAAATGTGATCAATGCAAATTTACATTTCAAGCACCTCATGGCTTTGATATGGCCTACAGCTGTTGTCATGATTTTGTACGCAATTCAAAATTATGACTTTTCCCACAAATCTGGAGAAATGAAAATATAAATAAAATATTATTGGTGTTTGAGTCACTACAATTATAGTTTTACTGTCTGATTTGTGAAGGGAAATTTTGGTGAGGTGTATCGAGGTATTTACAAAGCCAACAACCAGACGGTGGCCGTGAAGACATGTCGGGACACATTGTCTGAGGATCAGCGTAAAAAGTTCCTGATGGAAGGACGGATCCTTAAACAGTACGATCATCCAAATATCGTGAGATTTATCGGGATCGCAGCTCAGAGACAACCTGTGATGATCGTGATGGAGTATGTGGCCGGTATGTTGAGGCTCGTAATGTGTTATAATGGAGATGTTATGTTTGCATGCTTCACAATCAATACCTACCCGCAAGGGCAGATAACTTTGTAATATTAAATACTGAATACTGATTTTCTTTGCCTTGGTAACAAAATGGAGGTCTCTGATTGATCAAATTTTAGATGTCATTTGAAAAATATGGTAATTGGTACATGGAAGCTATTAGTGATACCGAGCACAAAGGGAAATTTTTTGTAATGATCCATTGTCATGGCAACAAAATAGAAGCCTCTGATTGGTCAAAAATCGACCCAAATTCAGATTTTGCTTTGAAAAAAAATAAGTACACAAGGTTTATGAAGGACACTGGTCACAGACATATCTGGGGGTCGTTTTTGGGATATTTGTAATGTCATGGCTTCCATTACAATCAGTACTTGTTCGGCTTTTTAGGTGGCGCTCTACTCACGTTCCTCAGGAAACAAGGAAAACACCAAACGAAGAAACAGCTGACTCAAATGTGTGAAGACGCCGCTAAGGGCATGACTTACCTAGAGAGTAAGAGCTGCATTCACAGGTATATCTCACAGCATAGATTGTATACCACAAAGCATATATTGTATACCTCAGAGCATAGATTGTATACCTCATGGCACAGATTGTATTCTTCACAGCATATATTGTATTCTTCACAGCATAGATTGTATATCTCATAGCATAGATTTTATACCCCATAGCATAGATTGTATACCTCACAACACATATCGTATACCTCACATGATAGATTGTATTAACTGGTAGTTAAGGGGGTATGCTACATATCTATGATGGAATAGACTCAACATTTGTCTTGCATTAAAGATGTATCCTATATCTACTGTACATTGTGTAGCACTTTAAATTCTGGGGGAACATATTTAGCGGTTTTCTAAACGGAAGTAATTTATGAGGGTTTAATTTTGTGGTACACCGATTCCTTTAAACACAATATTCACAGATCAATAAAGTTTTGATGCTGTTGGTGTAATTGAAATGTTCTTTGTTATTATTTTGGGTATAATCACTTGATATCAGTGCCATATCAGATAGGGTACACTCTAAACAATGCTTCAACGATGGCACGATCATGTATCAATTATTTGTCTAGTGGTTTGAATTTGCTGATTTCTATAAAACTGTAAATATATCAAAAATAAACCACTCACAAAATTTACCCAATATACAGTATGCTACATCAATGTTATCTTTCATCAATGTTGGCCGAAACACATTTATTCAAAATCAAACTTGAACAGATTACAAAATCTCTCTTTGTATTAGGGACCTTGCGGCTCGTAACTGTCTGGTAGGAGACGGGAATGTGGTGAAGATCTCTGACTTTGGAATGTCTCGTGAGGAAGAAGAGTACACAGTATCGGAGGGACTTAAACAAATTCCTATAAAATGGACCGCTCCAGAGGCCCTTATGTATGGTAAGTAATCTGTATACTGTATCGGAGGGGCTCAAACAAATACCTATAAAATGGACCGCTCCAGAGGCCCTTATGTATGGTAAGTCATCTGTATACTGTATCGGAAGGGCTCAAACAAATACCTATAAGATGGACCACTCCAGCGGCCCTTATGTATGGTAAGTCATCTGTATACTGTATCGGAAGGGCTCAAACAAATACCTAAGAAATGGACCGCTCCAGAGGCCCTTATGTATGGTAAGTCATCTGTATACTGTATCGGAGGGGCTCAAACAAATCCCTATAAAATTGACCGCTCCAGAGGCCCTTATGTATGGTAAGTCATCTGTATACTGTATCGGAGGGGCTCAAACAAATACCTATAAAATGGACCGCTGCAGAGGCCCTTATGTATGGTAAGTCATCTGTATACTGTATCGGAAGGGCTCAGACAAATACCTATAAGATGGACCAATCCAGAGGCCCTTATGTATGGTAAGTCATCTGTATACTGTATCGGAAGGGCTCAAACAAATACCTATAAGATGGACCACTCCAGAGGCCCTTATGTATGGTAAGTCATCTGTATACTGTATCGGAAGGGCTCAAACAAATACCTAAGAAAAGGACCGCTCCAGAGGCCCTTATGTATGGTAAGTCATCTGTATACTGTAGCGGAAGGGCTCAAACAGATAAATTTGTACTCCTAATTTCAGTCAATAAAATATTGAACATTTGATATTCCTCATTGTGAAGATTAATTATGTATTCAATTTTATTGTTCTCAGAGTCTTTTTCGAAAATAAAGGTTATTGTCCAAAAAAAAATTGGACCTCTGACAAATGTTTTTTTTTTCTCTCTCAAAAACAGGAACAGACAATTTAGCATTTTTCTCCAGTTACAAAGGTTATTTACTTTACACCATTACCACCATTGACAAGTTTGAGCTTCTAATCTTACTTCAAGAAAGAAATACATGATGTATTAAAAATAATTTTAGAATTGCATTCCAAAAAAAATCTGTGGCACCATGTCCTTTATGGAATGAAGTACTGATTGTGTATGCACCGAAAGCAAAATGAATTATTTTGAATTATTTTTCGTGTTAAATAGACATATATAAAGATAAAACACCAATTATTGTTCAAATGATGGGGTATCATTTATGCTCTGTTAGCGGTGGAGCATCTTTAACCTTAATCATTAGATATCTGTTGTTTATTATTTCAAGTATGAGATGATCATGACCAGACCAACCTAATACATAATTACTAAATAATCATTACCGTATAAATATATATATATATGGCTTCCATTTTGTAAATTGCGCGATTTTATGTTTGTAGGTAAATACACATCCCTGTGTGACGTCTGGAGTTTTGGAATCTTGATGTGGGAGGTTTTTTCATATGGTCAGACTCCGTATTCTGGGATGACCAACAACCAGGCCAGAGAGAGAGTGGACGATGGTCAGTACTATTGCATTGATATTCCCAGAAAAGCCTGATTTTAAATGTAATAGTAGTGTTTTAGGTGAAGTCACTCCAGTGCATGTATATTTAAATATTGGTCAGACCAGTTTATTTAACATAGATGCACAGTCAATCCGCTGCTATGAAAATTTAGCATTTTCTTTCATACCTACTTATAATACTGGTTTAACCCCATGAAATAAAATCATATCGCCTTCATGAGGCTGTGTTACATGGTCACTGATGCAGTACAACGTCATGCCCATAGTGCTTCAAACAAAATTAATTTTTTCTTGGTAAAATTTTTAAATGATTCTAAGAAGCTTCAAAAATAGCGCAAACAAGGGGATTCGTGTCAAAGATTTGCAATTTTCATGTATGCAGTTTTCTTCAAACTTTTAACACAATGGCAGGATATCATGATTGTAAAATTGTTAGAAAAAACTTTGAGGTATGAGAGTAAAATACTCTTTCATATTTGGATATGAAGAAAAGGGATATTCTACCCTCTGGATCACAAAATGTTATAAAATCCGAGGCTTCATATCCACATACAAAAGAGTCTTTATAGCCATGTGTCCAGTCATATCTACGTCCTGTAATGTCTTTGGATACTCTGGTATCCACCTTTGATCCTTCTGCCGACACATCTTACTATTATAAAATATCTACAGGACGTTGGAAACCTCTGCCTTCTATTTAATTGTACCATATTTTGTCAAATTGCAGGTTACCGAATGCCACCACCGGAGGGTACCCCAGAGCCAGTGTACAAATTAATGCTCAAAATTTGGGAATATGACACGTCTAAACGACCACACTTTGCAGAGGTCATGAAGGAACTGACAAACATCATTAAAAAATTATAATGGCCATTATCTGTTTATCAAAAATTGTTAAATTATTTTATATCTTGAACCAACAATTACTGAAAGATTTATGTAAACTCTTTGTGATATCATCTGCTTGTTCATGTATCTTAGAATGTAACGTGAAACTCAAGCAGAGTTACTTCCCTATAATTTACTTTGCCAAGTGAATGCCTTACAGCCAGTCGATAATATATTGTTATTATGTAAGGGAATATTTATTAGAGTTACTTCCCTTTAATTCACTTTGCAAAGTAAATGCCTTACGGTTAATCAGCAGTATATTGTTATTGGGTAAGGGAATATTTATTAGAGTTACTTCCCTTTAATTCTAGAAGGGAAACTTTATTACTAGGGTGTTTTTGCTTATGCATAACAACATATTTGTTCATTTGTCAATGCAATTACATTTGTTTTTGTATTTGAAGTATAAATTATGATAGACCTGCAGATTTTTATATAGGTTGATAAGGGCTTTGTTAAGGTTCATGAAAACTCAATAAAGTCTGTCATTGAATCACAAACTAACAACAAGGTCGAACGGTACAAAAGAAAATAGCCCTATTGTTATTTCTCAATGAAAAAAATTAAGAGTTACTTCCCTTTAAGTCAGACCGACAACCATGCCATACAATGCAAGAATAAAATATTATGAGGAAATAAATTAATATTACCATTTTACAGTGAAGCTTAATCCATTAATGTTTGTCAAGAAAAAAGCAACTTTTCAGGAATTGTTGGTTTAGGATATTTTCGGTGATATTTCCTGTTTTACTGTTAAGATATTGTAGTCCCAAGGACAGATATATATGTAGTGTTACATATTCATATTGTTTTCTGTCTTTGCGCCTGACTGAGTTAACTCCCATGTGGATAGGTTTTCTATCATTACTTAATTATCCATTTTTTTAAATTAGTAAAAGTTGCTTCTTTTTCTCTTAAAATCTTGGGCTGTTTTCGTTTATTCGGAGCAACCGGTTCGACCGTTGGTCAAAGTCATTATTTCAAGTATAAATCCTGACGGACCTGCAGTTTTTGATACAGGCATGTGAGGGCTTTGTCAAGGCTCTTCTAGAAAACTACATAAAATCACCAGGTCCGTCTTTAATTAATATACGAACAACTAGGTCCAACCAGTCAATTAATATAATCTAAAACGGCCAAGATGTTACTTTCTCAAACACATGATGTAGCAAACAATACTAAGTGGCAAGGGAGTTAACTCTGTTATGTGCAGATACAGAATAATGTTATTGTAATACAGAGTTGTACTATGTTAGATTATCATATATCCTGTTTTGTCAACATTCCTTAAATTTAAATTTCTTCACTTTTTTTTTTGCCACAGGAAATCATTACAGAATTAAAGGAAAGTGTCATAATATTACAAAATTTGCTGGAATTCTGATGTATATTTTGTTGCAAAAGTTGAGAAATTCAAATTTAGAGACTAATATATGTCTGGATATTATTAGCATATTGACAAAACAGGTACATGTATTTGAGATATATTTATGCATTTTGTAAAAAGATATTGATACAATTTGTAAAGTAATTAACATACTAGATACAATTTATACATTAATATTAAATGATTCAGGGTTCAGTTTCACGAACATTCTTTATATTTAAGGAATTTCTAAATTTAAAATTCCCCATAGGTAAGCACTACAAAAAGTTAAGAAAAAAAAATCAAGTTAAAGAAAAAAGTTAACTTAAAAGGAGCCTTCCCTAAAATCTGTAAAGTTTTCCTGTGGGGAATTTTGAATTTTAAGTTACGGAATTCTTTCAGGGAATGTTTGTGAAACTGGACCCAGCGTGTACAGATCTATATATTTTGCTATTAATGTAAGAAAAATACATTCTGATTAATAGCTATGTGGTTGTGTATGATTGTGGAATATAGAATCACAGAGATGTTTTCTTAACAGTATATACCTGTTTTAATGTACTTAAGTTGGTGGCGCTTTTGTGATAGCTGTTTTTATGAAGATATATCATGTTAACCCTTTAACCCCTGAAGACACATTTAGACTCTTCCATATCAAGAATTAGAACAGTCCTTTGTGAAATTCAGGGGTGAATGAGTCAAGTATGGAGGCTAGCACTGTTAGATTTACTACTAACAATCTTGTTAAAATACAGATTTTTTTTGTCACTCCATTTTATCAATAATTTTCTAATCCAGCCTCATTAACTGGACCAACTTTGTCCCAACATGCATGTGCAAGTATGTGCTCTTTGGTCGAAATGACTATGTACATGGAAACGATTCTGGCAGTTCTTGAAACTAGTTTGTCTCCATCAAGAAATTTTTCAAGTACTAATACATGTATGGTAATTTGATTGGTCAATCTGAAAGATCTCAAGAAAGTGGGATGTTTTCTGATCATCTACGAAATGGAATGAGTGCAGTAGCAAGTATTGAGGGATCTGTATTTTAGTCAGATTGCAACTTTATATCAATACCATGTTACTGTATGGAGAAGATAGCAGAGTGTTAATTACTGGCTAATTTTGAATCTTAATTAGCTCCAGTTCTTATCTATAGTTCTTATGTATTAAGTTTGTGTTTTGCTTTTAATTGAATTTAATTTATCTCCAATTCTCAAAACTTAAATTTTTGTTTTAATTCCCGAAATATTTTGTTTATGCCCAGTTTTCTTAACAGTTTCTCCTTCTTTATTTCAGTTTTCAGATCAAGTTTGTATTTTAACTCCAAATTTTCAGAACTTACTATAGTGTATATTGTAGTTTCAGGGAAATAAGGGAAAAATACATGTACATTAACATACATGCATAATACATAAATGTCCAACTTTTATCATTCTCAAGGTTGATGTATCATATTCATAATGTTTAGCTATGATGGTTATGGGGAGTGAACATATTCTGTGTATTACAGAGTTATCTGCCCTTGCAGGGTAGGTATTGATTGTGACGTCATGTGTTTGCGAGCGTATTATCATACTTTTTAAAGAAAATGATGTGGCATGTGCTCACAAAGTAATGACGTAACATTGGAAACTTACATACAAGGGAGCTAACTCTGTATTATGCAAAGACAGTATTGTTACTTCATTAAACTGATTATTGTTAATTAAGGAAAGTTATATATTACTGGACCACTGTGTTTCTGAAACAAAAATTGAAAGTTGATTAAACATAATCAAAACGTCTATATTGATGGCCGAAGATGAAGTTAACATTAAACAAATGTAAAATTCCTTGTGATAATATATGAAAGTGTAGGTTCATTTCAGTTATGCAGTGTGGTATAGTGATAGTTAATTACAATGTGCTGTGCGTTATTAGGGCCCCGCATCGAGATGCGGGTGCCCTATAGTAATCAGGTTGTCCGTCCGTCTGTCCGTCCGTCCGTCTGTCCGTCCGTCCGTCTGTCCGTTTTTTTTCTTTTGCACATTAATGATGGAAGGGAGTGGAGTATTTTCCCCATATTTTACATGATGATTCCCCATCCATCCTAGATCTGCTTGGTAATTTTTCAGGCTGAAATTAAATTAAAAAATCGGCCATCTTGGATTTTAACATTTAAAAAAATCACAATGTTGTTGCTCTTAACTGATAAACATTTTGTTATAACATTATGATGCAAAGTTGTTCAGAATTAAACAAGGAGTTGACTGTCCAAAGGTAAGGTCATGGGCCAAGGTTACTAAGTCAAAGGTCAAGGTCAAATTTATTTGAGTTAATTGTATGCTCTTAATGTAATGTTAGCTTGGAATCAGGATTCAAGTTAAATACTTGGAAGACTTTTTCCAAAGAATTATAATAATGTACCATCATCGGTTTCCCAATTAATGTTGACATTAATTATTTATTAGCAACATATAGCTAACACGGAAGAATTTGTTGTCAAAATACTACTTTTCCACTTAAGCACGTCAGACACATAGCGGGGCCCTTTCTGACGTGTCAGTGTTCTAGTTAAGGATGACGTCTGAAAGCTTAGGGAGACCCATGTTATAAAAATGAACATTTAATTGTTTAAAATTGTTTTGAAAATGATAAGTGTAGCATTAATTGCAAGCTTATAACTTCTGGAACTCTATAAAAATACAAAATTATATCAAACTCATTTTACAGTTAAAATTGAAAAAAAAAATTAGAAAAATATCTGTTTCAGAAACAGTGGACCTTGAAAACAATGGCCTTTTTTGCAGCTGAAGTTTTGGTTGTACATAAACTTATATATTTTTGTAGTTTCTGATATCATTAATCCCCTCATTTATGAGGTTCTTCATATTGATAAAAAAAATGGCAGAACCATAATTATGATTATGCATAATTCAATTTTTTTATGGCGATAATATTTTTGTTAGATTTGACATGGAAATGTACCAGTGCAAAATTTTGAGGCTTACTTCTATTCATCTGAGATAAAATAACATATAAACAAACAGCAGAATTTTAGGGCTTTTGTTGTGATGTAAAGTGGCATATGATTAGTGTTTTTCTTGTCCTGTACCTCGAGTCATAGTGGTTAAGGTGCCTGACATTTTACCACAAGCCCTCTACATTTGTGTCATGGCGGCAAAGTGGTTAAGATGTCCAACATTGTACCACTAAACCTCTACCTCAAGGGCATTGCTGCAAAGTGGAAAAGGTGTCTGAATCCATTTCTGGGATGCAAGTTTGAGGTCAATATAGATATACATTATGTACAATACTGACATTTAGCAATTTTACATGTGTTGTCTGATAAATCTGTAGAAAAATTTTGATAGAAATTTATTTTTTATACTGATGTATCAGTTAAATGTTTGTATTGTATGTTGAATCTGGATTTATAGTCCCAAGTTTAGTGCCTAAATCAATGTATAATTTTTAGTAGGTTGATAATTCAATAACAGTTTTCTCTAGTTCTTCGAAGTGTTTACATTAATATTTAATGTTTAACTTAATGAATAATTTAAAAAAATCTAAACTTTGTTAGTTTTAGAACAAGCAATTGGTGTATCAGATGTATAAAAAATGTTAGTTTTTCTATCAAGCTGCTTACTAATTGTGATCTGTGATATAGTGGTAGAAAATTTAACAATATCTTAGATTTAGACTTTTGTTTTGATGTATTTGCTCAGAATGCCTTTTCTCATTCATCCCTGTTATTTCATAATGGACTTGTCTAGACTTTGATTTAGAAGAGTCTACATGTGTTTTTAGGGGTGAATGAGTTAAAATAACATATTTAATAATAATTATGATTTTTTTCCGTGAAATCTATCATACAATCAGAATTGCTTATGAAATTTAAATTTTAAAAGTTACTGAATATTCTTTGGACATATTGTGAACCCTGATTACAAACCTGTTTATGGGTCTTACATAGAAACAGATTCAATTTTTTGCCAATGTTTCCAACAATATTTGTTGTTTAATAGACCTAATCTTTCACCGGTGACTACATAATCTGAAGTTGTTGCCCTTGTTAAAGATGCTCCACCGCCAACATTTTGTTTTGTTTTGTTTAGTTTTACGTCCTATTAACAGCCAAGGTCATGTAAGGACGTGCCAGGTTTGTTGGTGGAGGAAAGCCGGAGTACCCGGAGAAAAACCCCCGGCCAGCGGTCAGTACCTGCCAGCGGTCAGTACACCGCCAACAGAGCATAAATGATACCCATCATTTGAACTGATGTTTCATTGTGTATATACATGTATTTATGTAATTAACACAAAAACACATATGAAATAATTAATTTTTCTTTTTCAAGATGCAATTAATTATTTTTGATATTTTTACTTTGAAGTAACTGAAGAAAAAACACTAATTAGTCTGCTCCTTTTTTTGATAAAGAAAAAAAATATTCTGAAAGCGGTGTAGCATCTTTAGATAATTTGATAAGCTGAGATCTGAGCGTTAAATCTCATTGCATATCATATATTCTTAGAAGATAAACGCTCCTTAGATATTTTCTTTTTTTCCCCTAATATTTATTATAGTGTAATTATACACTAATTAAAGTGTTACTGATGATGAATTTTAGTTTTGTTCTGTCTTTTACCTGGTAGCAAATTACTGCATGCCTATGTCATTGATACAGCCAAACCTGTCAATAAAGACCAGTCAAGCGACAAAAAAAATGATCTTTATTCACATGGCAAGTTTTGTCGAAATTTAACAATGGTGACCCAGAGAAAGTGGTCTTATTAAGTAGATGGTCTTAATACAGAGGTGATTGTAATTGACTATACTTGAAAATCTTAAAATTTTTATTTAAGTTTTACACCAAGCAGAGTTATAGTTATAAGGTGAAACCTGTCTTATCCGATATCATTGGAAAGTGAATCTTGGTCAGATTAGAAGGTGTCGGAAAAGTCAGGTTGTATGGATGTTGACTATTGTTGTTCAGAGGAATAAGGTTGGATGTTGGAAAACTCAGGTGTCAGATTAGACAGATCTCACTGTCGTGTCACTGTAGTCAATCTAATTAGATCCTTACAATCCTTGCTTGCAGGCAGTACTTTGATAGGCCATTTCCAAAGGTCACTATGACATGACCCCTAATGGGGTGTTGTCAGATCCTCTTATCAAACGTAGTGATAATCTGTATTTTCATCAGATTGTGTAACTTTGAATGTTTTCATGTCAGATGTAAAATATCTTGGCAATACAAACACAAATGTAAACTTTATTCTAGCAGACAACCTTTCTTTTTTAATACCATAGTATAATATATATAAATAATTTGGTGACTTTGTAATTTTCCTGTGGTTTATAAGTCATTATTCTTTTTCTGTTTACTGAATATGATTTGTCACACATGTGGTCTATCATCAAACGAATAAGATAATTTTCTATGTGAAAGAACTTTGAGTATGGAGAGTAAAATTTTAGAAAACTGCTAACAATATTCAAACTGAAAATGTTGTATGTAACTAATCAAGAAATTGTCTCCATTTGGAGAACTCATATATATATTAATTCTCCGACCCCTGTAAACTATACATCCATAGTACAAATCAGTCAATATAGATATACATTTGTATATACTCTCCTCGTCCCACAAATATCGTAGATGCCAAGAGTCGATCGAGTAGTTGATTCAAGATCGGTTTAAATAAAAATAAAATATTTAATAGCAATATGCAACTTCAAAGCCCAAATTATTGAATCTATTCTGTCTTAGATATATTTTCTTTTCCATATTACATATGCTTCATCAGCTGACGTTATGTGTTTTTACTTGTATTTCATTACTTTAATACCCTTTGAAGAACTGGGCGTTGACTCTCATTTCTTTGTAGATTATATAGGAATTTATGACTGCAATGCCAAGGACATGAAAAATACCTTCTTCCAACATTTCAATGTCCAACTTAAGGAAAAAAACAAAAATGCTTAAAGAATTTGAAATAAAAAATAAACTCATTTACTGACATGCGTATCTCCTAGCACCAGTGATCCAGTACTTACAATGTAATCAAATCTTTTTCAACAGATTAAATTTAAATGGCTCTCATATTATTGATCTATCAATAAAGTGTTTATCTGTAAGAATTCAATTTAGTCTGGCTATTGTACCAAAATTGCAAAAAAAAAAGTTCTTTTTACTAAAATGCATCATAGTTTGTAAAATGCTGAATGAAATGGAGAGCTGTCTGATGTTTTAGTGCTTTATGATACTGAATCATGTTACAGTAGTTTATGTTGAGAAAGGTTTCTTATGATTTAATTTCATATATTTAAAGATGCTTCACAGTTACTAAAGGTCATAACCTGATTCTCCTTTTTTCATAGCGTCCAATTATTATATATAAAATATACCATGTTGATTTTTGTAAATGTTCTCTATATATAATTTTATATATACAAGGTGTTGATACTTACTTCTTGTACAGAACTAATTTATAATAAGTTTGTTTCAATGGATTAAAATGCAGATTTTTTTATCAATCTATGAAACAGAGTGATAATATGGATATGCATCAATCAGATTGAATGATAGTATACATGTGAATTATTAAGATGAGTAGAAATGACAAGAATTTTAAGCCCAGTTTGTTGAGAATGTGATATCAATATGTAGATATACTTAACTTTCCGCCTTGACCGGGTTGTTCGATAAGCTTAATCACATGATTAATTTTATTTTCATTTATCATTTGCTGCAAATTATATTTTCACAAAAAATAAGGAAAGACTGGAGTTTTTAAAATTACCAGAAATTATTTTCTTATAAAATTCCAGAAATTATTTAATCTTAATTTTAAAATTAATTGTTGTTAAACCCTTGAGGAATTATTTATAAAATGATACATAAACTCACTAAAATAATTCTGTCGAAGTGGAACTCGATCCCTTGCAAAATTTTATGTTAAATGAGAAAAATAGACTCAGAAAAATAACAAGGCCAAAGTGGAACTCCTTGTGGAATTCTTTGTTCAATGTGAAAAAGTACATGTAACTGAACTTTGAACTCCTAGAAAAACTCTGGAATGTGTCCCAAACTAGCTTTGAAATAATAAAATGAAATGATATGTTTGGTCATAAAATCTTGTTAAAAAGAGAAATTTATTACACATGTAGTCTAGAGTTCAGTGAAATGAGCGTACATACAGTCGGACCACAGAGCCAATCTGATTAAAATAGAGATCCTTATTATCACTTCATTATATTTGAACGGAGTGGTTATAAGGATCTGTATTTCAGTCAGATTGACCACGGAGCCAAGTTGTGGCCTACAAGTTCACTTAAAATTTTACAGTTATTAGTAATTTCAGTAATTTTAAACTGATTTACGTGGGTTTTGTTTCATCTAAATATAGGTACATGATATTGTTTTTGAAAATCTCAATGGTGTATTATTATTACCTGGAGCTCTTTTTATTACCTGGACAGAAATTGTCATGTCATTACCTGATGTTGGTAAAGAATGACGTGAAATCAGATTCAGATACATCTCTCACCACACATTTACAGGATATCAACAGTGACTTTAGCTTACTGATCATTATTTCTAAGAGGGCATTAAATGATCAAACTTTAACACTTATGCTTTTTTCTTGGTGCATACATACATGTATAGAAAGTACGTTCTTCCAGAGAATACAGATTAAAGGTCAAATACCGTAATTACAATCAAACTAAAATATTTCTTATCGATATATTTCATGAACCTTAATGAAAATCTGTATTTTAATCAAACTGTGGTAGTTATTGCAATGCTAACACGGTAATTGTCTTCTGCTCGTGATGATCAAGGTACATCAATGTATTTCCTAATGATTGTTAAAAAACTTGTTTTACATCAAGACCTTTATTAAATTCTATACTAGCAATCAGATCTATGGTCAAGGCCTCATATAAAAAGTGGTGATAATAAAAGGTTTTCTGCTGATGGAAATCAATTGAGCATCAACATAATTTCTAATGATTGATACAAAACTTGTTTTACATCAAGAGATATACTATCACAACAATTGTCCTCTGCTGATAGTAATCAATGACCATCTATGTATTTTCTAAGGATTGATAACATATGTTCTACAGTTATAGTCTGTAGAAGTGCCTAGATTGTCAACACTGGTATTTAATCTGTTGCTTGTTATGCCATTACATTTTCAATAAATGTTACTGACTATTATAACATTAATTATTGTTTTTAATTGTTAAGATATGAATGTTGTCTTAACTGATTTGCCATTGATGTTGGCATTGATTTACATACACATCTTGATCTCATAGCTTTCCTATGCGTGGAGGGTCAGTTCACAGGAGGCCAGTTCAATGAAAATGGATGTCATATTTTTTAGCCCACCATCATCAGATGGTGGGCTATTTAAATCGCCGTCCGTCCGTAAACAATGCTTGTTATCACTATTTCTTAAAAACTGCTGCAGGGATTTTGTTCAAACTTCACATGGAGGGTCCCCTTGGTCCATATTTGTGCCATACAGATTTTGAGGCTGATCGGAAAAACAAGATGGCCGCCAGGCAGCCATCTTTGATTTTGGCAGTTGAAGTTTGTTATCAATATTTCTGGAGAACTACTGAAGGGATTTTGTTCAACCTTCACATGGAGGGTACCCTTGGTCCCTAGTTGTGCCATACAGATTTTGAGGATGATCGGAAAAACAAGATGGCCGTCAGGCAGTCATCTTTGATTTTGGTAGTTGAAGTTTGTTATCGATATTTCTTGAGAACTACTGAAGGGATTTTGTTCAAACTTCACATGGAGGTTACACTTGGTCCCTAGTTGTGCCATACAGATTTTGAGGCTGATCGGAAAAAACAAGATGGCCGCCAGGCGGCCATCTTGTATTTTGATAGTTAAGGTTTGATATCCCCATTTCTCAAAAAGTGCTGAAGGGATCTTTCTCAAATTTAATATGTAGGTTCCCCTAGGGCCCTTGTTGTGCATATTGCATTTTTGGACCAATCGGTGAACAAGATGGCCACCAGGCCGCCATCTTGGATTTCGATAGTTAAAGTTTGTTATGGCTATTTCTCAGAAAGTACAGAAGGGATCTGTCTCAAAATTCATATGTAGGTTCCCAGAAAGTATTGAATGGATCTTTCTCAAATTTCAAATGTAGGTTCCCCTAGGGCCCTGGTTGTGCATATTGTGATTTGGGACCGATTGATCAACAAGATGGCCGCCAAGGAGTCATCTTGGATTTTGATAGTTGAAGTTTGTTACCGCTATTTCTCAAAAGGTACTGAAGCGATCTGTCTCAAATTTTATATGTAGTATGTTTGAACAAGTTTAAAAAGTAGAGAAAAGATCCATCTTTCCTTTGTCAGATATAGATCATTCTTTGTTGGGCGCCAAGATCCCTCTGGGATCTCTTGTTTGGATTTTATGGATGGACTGATAAATATACCTAACAGTTAAGTGATTTTTTTCCAGAAAATACGAGATAACAAGAGGCCCAGAGGGCCTGTATCGCTCACCTGGTTTGTGATGCCAAGTAATGTTCTGAATACAGGTTCATTGTTTCTTTTCTGAAGGAATTTTAATATTAACCTCTAAGTCCCCTATTGGGCCCCACCCCTCCTGCCCTCAGGGGTTCAGAGCCAAAATTTATACAAGTTATGTTCCCCTTAACCCCAAGGATGTTTATGGCCAAATTTGGTCACAATCCAAGCAAAACTCTAGGACAAGTAGTGATTTATAGGATTTATCTCTATTTCCCCTATTGGGCCCCACCCGTCCTGCCCCTGGGGGGCCAGAGCCAAAATTTATACAAATTCTGTTCCCCTTCCAAAAAGGATGTTTGTGGCCAAATTTGGCAACATTCCATGCAGAACTCTATGACTAGTAGCGACTTAAAGGATTTACCTCTATTTCCTCTATTGTGCCCCACCTCTCCTGCCCGCGGGGTGTCAGAGCCAAAATTTATAAAAGTTCTGTTCCCCTTCCCCAAAGGATGTTTGTGGCCAAATTTGGTTACAATCCATGCAGAACTCTATGACAAGTAGGTATTTAAAGGATTTACCTTTATTCCCCCTATTGGGCCCCGCCCCTCCTGCCCCCAGGGGGTCAGAGCTAAAATTTATACAAGTTCTGTTCCCCTTCATAAAAAGATGTTTGTGGCTAAATTTGGTTACATTCCATTCAGAACTCTATGACAAGTAGCGATTTAAATGATTAACCGCTATTTACCCTATTGGGCCCCGCCCCTCCTGCCCCTGGGGGATCAGAGCCAAAATTTATACAAGTTCTGTTCCCCTTCACCCAAGGATGTTTGTGGCTAATTTTGGTTACAATCCATGCAGAACTCTAGGACTAGTAGCGATTTAAAGGATTTACCTCTATTTCCCCTATTGGGCCCCGCCCCTCCTGCCCCCGGGGGTCAGGGCCAAAATTTATACAATTACTGTTCCCCTTCCCATAAGGATATTTGTGGTCAAATTTGGTCACAATCCATGTAGAACTCGAGGACAAGTAGCGATTTATAGAATTTACCTCTATTTCCCCTATTGGGCCCTGCCCCTTCTGCCCCCGGGGGGTCAGAGCAAAATTCATACAAGCCCTGTTCCCTTCCCCCAAGGATGTTTGCGGCCAAATTTGGTTACAATCCATGCAAAACTCTAGGACAAGTAGCGATTTATAGAATTTACCTCAAATTCCCCTATTGGGCCCCGCCCCTCCTGCCCCCGGGGGTCAGAGCCTAAGTTTATACAATTTTTGTTCCCCTTCCCTCAAGGATGTTTGTGGGCAAATTTGGTTACAATCCATGCAGAACTCTATGACTAGTAGCGATTTAAAGGAAATGTTTATGGACGGACGCCGGATGCCGGACGCCGCGCCATGACATAAGCTTACCGGCCCTTTGGGCCAGGTGAGCTAAAAATGACAGCATTTATTTTCATTGAACTGGCCCCTGTGGGTCAGTTTGGCTGATTGTTTAAACTGGCTTTAAAACTATTGATGACATATGCTTAAAAATCTGTCATAGGGTCAGGATCATGTTAGGACGGCCTCTCATGTATGCGGTGTGTAGTGTGTGTGAAGAGCGAGGAGACTGCGGTATGTTCATGTTGTGTCTTCTAGTATAGTGGAACTCTTGCCCTTTTTATAGTGCTATCATTGTAGCACACACCGAAGGCACCACGCAACACACCCCATCGGGTCTCATTATACTGATAACGGGCGAACCAGTCGTCCCACTCCCATTATGCTGAGCGCTAAACAAGAGCAGAAACTACCACTTTTATAGCTTATGGTGTGTCTCGGCCAGGGGACAGAACCCAGAGCATACCCCACTTAAGCGTTCTTCCTAATGTCTCCCTTGACAAAGCCTTACATGTGGCCTTCTGTTGATTCTTAACGTCGTATTTAAAGCCAGGGTAAGGACGGCCTCCGCCTCCGATTTATGCGTGTATAGCATGTATGTATTTTGGAAGCAAATAAAACCAATCCAAGCGTTGATTAATGGACATAAACCTAGCTTTCTTTGACGCCAAAGTTTAATAAAATATGGGTATCAATATGTATCTGCATAAGTAATGTGATATTTGAATTAATCTCTACTAAGATCACAGTTGTATACACGTTTACGATACGGCCCAGTGATTAAAAACTAACTATAGCAGCAGTAGTTTTGAATTATTTACCAAGGAAACCAATTTAAAGGCAATAAAGTGGGGAAACATGGGTACCTGGCAGCATTTGATAAGGATAGACAACAAGACGCATTCTCTATAACTCCCTAGTGATACATCTCAGGGATTTTAAAAACTATAAAACTGTATATACTGTATATAGTACTATGGTACTTCTTTCATATCATTTCAAAAAGAAAACTATAAAAACAACACAAGGGATTCATAAACCTGGTTTGACAAGATAAAACCAGATAATAACGAGGCTAATTATCATATACTGGTGTTGTATTTAGGGAACGTGGACATGGTTGGCTTGTTTGGGGGAACGGTGACATGATTGGATTGTTTGAGGAAACGCTGACGTGGTTGGCTTGTTTTAGGGAAGGCTGACATGGTTGGCTTGTTTGAGGGAACGCGGACATGCTTGGCTTGTTTGAGGGAACGCTGACATGGTTGGCCTGTTTGAGGGAACGCTGACATTATTGGCTTGTTTGGGGAACGCTGACATTGTTGGCTTGTTTGGGGGAACACTGACATTGTTGGCTTGTTTGGGGGAACGCTGACATGGTTGGCTTGTTTGGGGGAACGCTGACATGGTTGGCTTGTTTGAGGGAACGCTGACATGATTGGCTTGTTTGAGAGAACGCTGACACGGTTGGCTTGTTTGAGGGAACGCTGACATTATTGGCTTGTTTGAGGGAACGCTGACATGGTCGGCTTGTTTGAGGGAACGCTGACATGGTTGGCTTGTTTGAGAAAACGCTGACATGATTGGCTTGTTTGAGGGAACGCTGACATGGTTGGCTTGTTTGAGGGAACGCTGATATGGTTGGCTTGTTTGAGGGAACGCGGACATGGTTGGCTTGTTTGAGGGAACGCTGACATTGTTGGCTTGTTTGGGGGAACGCTGAGATGGTTGGCTTGTTTGAGGGAACGCTGACATGGTTGGCTTGTTTTAGTTTTTGTTTGTTTGTTTGATTTATTTACGTCCTATTAACAGCTATGGTCATGTGAGGACGGCCTCCCATTATGCGGTGTGTTGCGTGTCTGTTGTGCGAGGTGAGTGTACTGGGAGACTGCGGTATGTTTGTGTTGTGTCTTCTTGTATAGTGGAACTGTTGCCCTTTTTATAGTGCTATATCACTGAAGCATGCCGCCGAAGACACCAAGCAACACACCCCACCCGGTCACATTATACTGACAACGGGCGAACGAGTCGTCCAACTCCCTGTATGTTGAACGCTAAGCAGGAGCAGAAACTACCGCTTTTATAGACTTTGGTGTGTCTCGGCCAGGGGACAGAACCCAGAGCCTTCCTCACAGGGTTGGCTTGTTTGAGGGAACGCGGACATGGTTGGCTTGTTTGGGGGAACGCTGATATGGTTGGCTTGTTTGGGGGAACGCTGAGATGGTTGGTTTGTTTGAAGGAACGCTGACATGATTGGCTCGTTTGAGGGAACGCTGACATGGCTGGCTTTTTTTAGGGAAAGCTGATATGGTTGGCTTGTTTGAGGGAACGCTGACATGGTTGGCTTGTTTGAGGGAATGCGGACATGGTTGGCTTGTTGTGGGGAACACTGACATGGTTGGCTTGTTTGAGGGAACGCGGACATGGTCGGCTTGTTTGGGGGAACGCTGACATTGTTGGCTTGTTAATGGAACGCTGACATTGTTGGCTTGTTAATGGAACGCTGACATGATTTGCTTGTTGACATGATTGGCTTGTTTGGGGGAACACTGACATGGTTGGCTTGTTAATGGAACGCTGACATGATTGGCTTTTTTGAAGGAACGCTGACATGGTTGGCTTTTTTGAAGGAACGCTGACATGATTGGCTTTTTTGAAGGAACGCTGACATGATTGGCTTTTTTGAAGGAACACTGACATGGTTGGCTTGTTTGAGGGAACGCGGACATGGTTGGCTTGTTTGAGGGAACGCGGACATTGTTGGCTTGTTTGAGGGAACGCGGACATGGTTGGCTTGTTTGAGGGAACGCCGACATGGTTGGCTTATTAGTAGGTTATTAATGGCTTATGCTATATAAGGCTTACTTAACATATATGTAAACCTCTCCAATACTGATTATATCCAATTTGACTTTATTACTTTCGGTGTTGAAGAAATCATGAACAATGTTTGTTTGATAAATTATCATTCTGTTAACAGCGAAGGTCATATAAGGACGGCCTCCCATGTATGGGTGTGTTGCGTGTATGTGTGTGCGAAGTGCGTTATTTGAGAGACTGCGGTATATTCGTGTTGTGGCTTCTAGTATAGTGGGACTGTTGCCCTTTTTATAGTGCTATATCACTGAAGCATGCCATAAAAGACACCAAACAACACCCCCCCCCACATTATACCGACTACGGGTGAACCAGTCGTCCAACTCCTTGTATGCTGAACGCTAATTAAGCAGAAGTAGAAACTACTATTTTAACCGACTTTGGTTTACGTATCTCGGCTAAAGGACAGAACCCAGAGCCTTCCTCACAGGGGCAAGCGCTCAACCAAAGGCTAAAAGTGAGGCGTTGTCAAGGGAGACATGAGGAAGAAGAAAGTCAGTTAGGGGCAGCAGGTACAATTCTAACGCCCTACCTGCAGGGCTGAATATGGTTATTTTGGCCCCTGGGGATTAAGGACACAATTTAATTCACAATATTAATTTACCGGTTTTTGAGAAGAATTCAATAATGTGTAATTATTTACGTACGGACGACAGTAATGTGATTAAAATACAGATCCTTATAACCACTCTGTTCAATAGAGGCAAACAGTTAAACGTAGTGATGCCTCTATTGAACAGAGTGGTTATAAGGATCTGTATTTTAATCAGGTTGGGATGACAGCGGATTTAACTGGTCTGTTTAGATTTATTTGAGTTAACGTCATATTAACAATATGTTGTGTTTGTTAGGTTGTGTTGTGTGAATTTTGGTTTTGAGAGACTTTGGCATATTCGTGTTGTATCATCTTGTAAAAGTGGAACTTGTGTAATAGTGCTATACTGCTATTTCACTAAAGCATACCGTTAAGGACATCAACGAAGCACACTATACCTGGTTACATCACACCAACGTCTATAAAAGTGGTAGTTTCTGCTCCTGTTTAGCGCTCAGCATACAGTGAGTGGGACGGCTGGTTCGCCCGTTGTCAGTATAATGTGACCGGGTGGGGTGTGTTGCTTGGTGTCTTCGGCGGCATGCTTCAGTGATATAGCACTATAAAAAGGGCAACAGTTCCACTATACACGAAGACACTACATGAATATATCGCAGTCTCCCAAAACACTCACCTCGCATAACATACACGCAACACACCGCATACATGGGAGGCCGTCCTTACATGACCATAGCTGTTAATAGGACGTTAATTAATCAAACAAACAAACAAACAAGCCTGGTAACATTATACTGAAAACAGGTAAACCAGTCATCCCATTCTTTTTAAACTGGATGCTAAGCTGCAAAACAAACTATCCTTTAAACTCATATGGTTTTATTTATTATATCAGTAGTTATTATCATCATGTAAGGACGGTCTCCCATGTATATGCAGTGTGTAGCGTGTGTGAAGTGCGAAGTGCGTGTTTTGGGAGACTGCGGTATGTTCGTGTTGCGTCTTCTAGGAAAGCGGAACTCTCGCCCATTTTGTAGCGCTGTATCATCCACCTGGTCAAATCAGTCGTCTCACTCCCTGCATGCTGTGTGCTAAGCAGGAGCAGAAACTACTACTCTTAAATAGACTTTGGTGTCTTGGTCAGGGGACAGAACCAAGAGCCTACCTAGGGGTGAGCGATCAACAGAAGGCCAAAAAAGTGAGGTGGTGTTAAGGGAAACGTTATGAAAAACAAAGTTAGTTCGAAGAAGAGAAAAGATATTTTTTTTCGCCTTTTACGATCATGCAATGCTACTCATTCACCAATCTGATTTAAATACCGATCCTTATTAGTCCGCTTTAGGATCTGTATTTTAATCAGATTACTCGTTCACGTTTGAATTAATTTCATCTACAATAAACTGTGAACAAATAATTGAGAGTAGACAATCATTTGTACTATAATATATATATATATATATATATGTAATACTGATTGGAAACCTGGGGGGGGGGGGGGGCAGTGAACAGAACTGAAAATGGCGAACTATGCTGATAATTTACAATAATATTGTTTACTCTCATCTTACAAGGACGGTTCTATATTCTACTAATCGGATATAGTGTGAACATTATTGGAAGAGGACAGCACTATTGACAAATCGACTTGGTAGGGCAAAAAGGGAAACCTTGCTTGACTGCCACCCCCCTCTGTTGAAGAATTAAAGCATTAAACATGTATGTTGAAATCAAGAATTGTCGTGTTTATGTAAGGAATGCTTCATATATCGACGTTAAAGTAGACTTTAGTTAAAACTATGTCATGGGTTTGTTGTTTGTTTGTTTGAGTTATACGGCACATCGACATATAAGGTCATTTAGGGCCAAACTACAAGGCAGGCATTAGTACCAGGATATAAACAAGGACTGTATCTAAAAGATCAGGATAAGAAAAAGGCAAGTAAAGACTAAAACACAAACTTAAAATGTTACCATGATTTTTTTTCTGGTTTTATTTTAAAATGATTAAATACAAACATACTAAATTATTCAAGTCAATAGTTGATGACGACCAAATACACAGCTAATGAAAGATGTTTGCGATGTCCTTGTAAGTCACTTCTGCATCATTGAATTTCACAGCGTCTGAATTTTCAAAATTGCTTTTTTTAATTGATCTTGCTACTGAAGCGGCAATCATGTCGATCTCCTTGTTTTATTTTTAATTTACAGTAGCTTTGACGATGCGGTTGGATGTTGCATCTTGATAAGCGTTAGATACGATTATAGCGCTAACATAACCAGTGTGAATAAAGGAAGGAATAGGACGGGTGTCAGAGTTAAACATAACATCAGTGACACCTTTGGTAAAAATGAAAGTTTTATGCCTAGTTTCGCTAATTATAGCACTGGAGGCAAATGTTGTCCCCAGAAATAAACTCTTCAAACGCGTCCTAAAAGAAGCGCCGGTTCAGGACAGCCAGCATTCTCTTAGTTTGAATACCGGAGTATCGAAACCTGCTGATTGTGCGAAGCACTGCATGAATGAAAACTGTAGATCATTTTCACACAAGGAAGATGGCCAGGTGTGTGAAACCTACTCGCAATCTGTGGTGGTCAGGAATGAATCGGTACCGCCATCCCAGTCATTCTTCAAGAAGGGTAAGCAAATAAGAGAATTGTTTAAATAGAGGTAGCACAACGAGCGGTTATTGAATATGGAACTTATTTCACACAAAGTTCCAAAAGACACAAGCTTTAACGAGTGCCTTTTATAACCTTTTAAGGGGAAAAAACTGACAAGCGTGGAACAAATTCCATATTCAACAACCACGAGTCGTGTGACCTGCTTCTACCACAATTATACCCGTTTTTAGCCGATAGAAATACGACGATGATTAGGTAACGTACATATGCCGAGATATGCAAATATGATATAGGGATATTTTCATTAGCAAAAAGACACAAATTAATACATTGTGTATTTAAAAGTCATATTTAGATAAAGAATTCATCTATATAAAACTTTTAAAATTAGGAACAACATTTCTCATTTAAAAGTATTATTAAATAAAAAAAAAATCAAAGTTACTTCAACAATATAACACTCATTGTCTGACTATATAAAAGCATGCGCACCGCAAAACCGTGTCTCTAACTCTCCGCCAAATAATCATCAAGTTAAAGTCCGTTTTAAACTAATAAACTCACCAGTAGGCTCCCTTTCCATCAAAACGAGTTAGTGAATACCACACAAAAAAGTCACGTTTTTGATATAACGACACATCACATATTGTACGCTTTCCAACAGAAGTTTTGACGTCAAGTGGCACTACAACATAACATGACGTCACTCTCTTATTGGTTACGTTGTCCCTTGCTGTAACAAGACGTCATTTGAAACAGGTCAAGAATCAAACAGGCCTCCTTCTTTTATCTCTTGATGTTTGTTTGTTTGTTTGATTATTTAACGTCCTATTAACAGCTTTGGTCATGTAAAGACGGCCTCTCATGTATGCGGTGTGTTGCGTGTATCTTGTGCGAGGTTTGTTTTTTGGGAGACTGTGGTATATCCACGTTGTGTCTTTTTGTACAGTAAAACTGTTTTCTTGATGTTCTATTCCCGGTGAAATGACGACAACGTTAAATTTTTTCCAGTTGTTGCGACTGGTGTTGCCCAAATATCTCCAGGAGGGACAAACATGGAGGTATTCCTGGATGTGGACACTCCCAAAGGCCCATGGGTTGTAAGTATACACATTAAAAATGCTCCAGCGCCGACAGAGCATAAATGATATTCAGTATTTGAACAATAATTGGTGTTTATTCATGTATATATATATATCAGTCTAATGTACACAAAAAATAATATAAAATAATTATTTTGCCTTTGGTGCGTGGGCAATCAGTTCTTCATTCCATATAGAATATAGCGCCACGGAATTTTTTCGGGATGCAATTAATTATTTCTGTTTTATATTTTTAACTTAAAATAAAATTAGAAGCTGAAACTTTTAAATGGTGGTAATGGTGTAAAGTAAGTAACTTTTGTAACTGAAGAAAATACTAAATCGTCTGCTCCTGTTTTTGATAGTTTTTAAAGATCCAAATATAACATGTAAAAGATAAACATTTTTTTTACATCTAATAGATCAGGATAATACTTTGCAAGTAAGAACTAAAACACAAATTGTAAATTTCGATTTCAAATGTTTTTTGGCTAATACACATGAGAAAATTCATGCACAATGTTCATGAAATGATAAAGTTTTGAGTTGATACGATGATAAAATTTGAAAACGTTCAATGTTTTTTTTTAATTAAAAATAGATTTATTTGTAAGTATAGCAAATATCCGTACTACCGAATGATTTTGCAGGTTCAAATTTGACTAAAAATAAAAAATGTATGTTTTAAAATAAGGTTATACATGTTTATATTAATAATTCATTCCTTTTATTATTCTTGACCGGCTGTGCAGTATTATAAACTGGGGTACCAAGAATGTCAGAAAAAATGATTCAAAAGCAAAATAATTTCACTTCGTTTTTAAAAGTCATGAACGAACATTAATCATGCTAAGAGAATATAGAGAATGTAGAAGTTGTTTAATATTGTATCATGAGAGAAATTAAATCAAAATCGCAACGTATGAAAAACAGATACTTACACAAAAGCATCCCTTGGCAATGAACTGGCACTGTTTTATGTTGTGTACTACTCCCAAGCTTTGAATTGTATTCTGAAAATTTTTCATCGCTATTTCTATTTCTCATATGATCGTTATTTTGGTTTAACTTATAACTATATTGCTATTCACAACCTTTTAATCTCCCAAAGAAACTCCGATTTTATATGACATTACAGTCCTTTTCCTTTTTACCTTATACAATTAAAGATGCTCACCGCCGACAGAGCATAAATGAGATCCATCACTTGAACAATAATTGGTGTTTAATCGTGTATATATATATGTCTAATTAACACAAAAAAATATATAAAATAATTTATTTTGCCTTTGGTCCATGCGTAATCAGTACTTCATTCCATAAAGGATATAGTGCTAGGGATTTTTTTCGGGATGCAATTAATTATTTTTTGTAATTTCAACTTGAAGTAAAATGAGAAGCTCAAACTTTTCAATGGTGGTAGTGGTGTAAAGTAAGTATTTTTTGTAACTGATGAAAAGTACTAAATCGTCTGCTCCTGTTTTTGATAGTGAAAAAATACCATTTGTCAGCGGTGGAGCATCTTTAAGGTAAACGTTATTATCGTTTTATAAAATAAACCATCATTAAACCATTTATCAATCAGAGTGAAAATGCAGAGTTGTATTTTAATCAGATTAATTAATGCCAAACACCGAGCGAGAAAAAGTCATTGAATCTCCCATATTCACGTATTATTAAATAGTCTGTCAAAGAAAACCATTCTAACTGTGTTCACTGACCTTCCAGAAGTCCTTGCATATCAAAACGACGGCCATGTTCTGCTTACGTTGTACAGTTATGACCATTGGAATTATGGGAAAACACTGTAAATTTAGCACAGTTCTAACGCCTAACTCTTTGAAAGCGAGGCTTCGTGTAGCCAGCCGGAGGACATTTTAGAATGTCTATAATATAAATTAACTTCTTCGCATGCATAGCGATTTTGAGAGGGAATTTTATTTTTCTACTTCATAAGAAATCATACTAGTAATATCAACACAATTTTGTACTGACTTTAGACTTCCTTTACCCGACTATTCACTATACCACTATAAAATAACTTTATTTATACATTTTTGTTTACATTACTGTGGCTTATAAATATTTAAACAGGTTATACAGAGACGCATGAGTGAAAATGTCAGTTTCTATCGGAATTGGGAAGAATACAAGGACGGATTTGGAGATCTTCTCGGAGATTTCTGGCTCGGTTAGTATTGACCCGATAAAAAGGAATATGTTCACATTTGAACTTCGTCTGATTGAAAGATTCCCGCGTATTTATGTACAGTATTTTGTTACTTTCCGCAAATACAGTACATTTTTATAATTGACATTAGTTGTACAAGATATGTCATGAGCGGTATAAAAACTGGTTTGTTTTATTCGGTTTAACGTCCTTTATTAGTCAAACTCATTAATTGTATGGGATATATTGCGGTGTGTAATTGTATTTACATTTTTAGGTTGGTGTTGTATATCCGTATTGTGTCTCCTTGTGATAGTGAAACTGTATTGTTACAGTTCAATCTCACCAAATCATGGTACCGAAAACATTGAACAAGCACACCCAACCGGTCACGTTATACTGACAACGGGCGAACCAGTCGTCCCACTTCCATAATGCTGAGCGCTAATCAGGAGCAGAAACTATCACTTTATAGATTATAGGCCTGGGTGCAAAACTTCAAGCTCTTCCTTCTGTTAATTGTTTTATCAAATTGTTGTTTATCATTCGGCACATCTTGTCATTCCATAGCTGTTACCACGGAAACTTAATAGAGGAACATAAGAATGCCTCGTTCACAAAAAAGGGGTTAGTAAGAGTATAAATTTGCCATGGACTTTTGTTTTTTATTTCAATAAATTTCATTTCAAGTTATATTTTCAATCTTGACCATTGATTTTATTTCAAGTACTATATTCAATCTTGACCATTGTTCGGCCGTATTGGCCGTACCTCTCCAAACAAACGCACTTGTTTGAAATATAATCTATGAATATTTAGTTACGCATTTATCTCGAAATAGTTTTGGTTCATGTAGTCATAGACACAAAAATAGAAGGACATTCTTCATAGACATTCTGGGTTTATGAAGACATACACACAAATAAACGTAAGGTCATTATTCATAGACGCGAAACTTCTCTGAAAAAAATAAGACTTCATACACCCAAAATATACTGAGAATGGTGCTAAATGGGGTACTAATTGTGCATTAATATCCGTGTTTTACTTACTTGTACAAAAAGAGCTTCGGAGCACTAAAATTAAAGCAAATAGTTTAGTTTGGCCAATGACTATGTCACTTTTTAACATTTTCCGTGACAATGTTCACAAATGGCGTCATAATACTCGACACAAAATTCTTTCAGTCTATGGAAAAATAACCTCAAACTTCTAACCAATAGAAATCAAATGTAACATTTGAAATTAAACTATTTTTGTCTATATCAATTCAAGCTACGAACGTCTAAGAGTAAGAATGTTAGATGGTAAACGTATTCCGTCTTCTCTTAGTACAGAGTTATCTCACTTGCTAGTAAGTATCCATTATTACGTCATTATTTTGAGGGCACAATAAAAGTCGTTGTCTTCGAAAAAGTATGACGTTACGGTCGCAAATACATGACGTCACAATCAATATCTACCTACATTTGTTTGTTTGAGTTGTACGGCCCATCGACAACTAAGGTCATTTAGGGCCAAACTAAAAGTCATGCATTAATATCAGGATAAAAGATCAGGGTAAGAAAAGGCAAGTAAGGACTAAAACACAGATTGTAAACGTTTATTTGATAAAAAATGTTTGCATGGGATAAAATAGTTTTGGCTAAAACACATGAGAAAACTCATGCACAATGTTGATGAAACGATGAAATGTTGAGTTGATACGATGATATGATGAGAAAACGTTCATATTTTGTTTAAAATACCTATCTCTTTGAGATAATTGAAAATGCGATTATGTCTCACGGCATGAAACAAAGTGTACATGTCGGAGACATCATAGTACTTATCTCGTATGTATTTAAAATCAATACAATGCAATAAAACATGCTCCACTGTGAGAGGAGAATCACATGCATGGCATGTAGGAGGATCCTCCCCTCTCAATAGACAGGAGTGTGTAAAATATGTGTGTCCAGTTCGGAACCGAGAGAGAACAACTTCCTATCTGCGGTCTCTCCGACTGGACAGGTTAGGATTAAGTGTAGGTTGTATTTTAAACAGTTTATTGTTTGCTTCGGTAGACCACCTTTGTTGCCAATGGTGTTAAATATGCTGACTGAATGTAAGGTTTGATGTCGGTGTATGGTAGTTTCAAATGTGTTTGTGCTAGGCGAAGAGCAGTCTTAGCTGCTTTATCGGCCTTTTCATTTCCCTTTATACCCACATGGCTGGGAATCCAGAGATAAGTAATTTGAGTTTTAGAAGACAATCGAAAGGTTCGGATCAAAAGATTTTCGATTAATGTGTTTCTAGGGTTTCTTGATTTCAAAGCCTGAAGAACCGAAAGAGAGTCGGAACAGATAATTGCGTTTTCAATGCGGTGTTCTTCGATATGGTCAAGTGCCAGACCGATAGCACATGCTTCCGCAGAGAAAATGGAGGCAACATCCGGGAGGCGGATAGAGGAGCAGTGATTAGATGTACAGCATGCTGCCGCAACATTATCACCATCTTTTGATCCGTCAGTGTAGATCTGAACATGGTCAGGGAAAGCCCTAATGCACTCCTGAAAGGAGGATTTATGTTCTTCGGGTAATGCACTGGATTTTGCCCTCTCATGAAGAGATAAATTGATATCAGGTGTTTGAATGAGCCATGGTGGTACATCCGATACGGTGTACTCGTCAATGGTGTCGAAATTTATATTAAGTTCCAGCAAAAATTTTGAAATTCTGATGCCAAATGTTGGTATGAGCTTTTGATTTTGTGTAAATATTTCTTGATGTTGTGGATTGAATACAAGGTTAAATGCGGGATTTTTGGGGTTGGATTTCAGTTGAGCAGCATACTGTAAGGATAATTTCTTTCGTCGATCGTCTAGAGATGGCTCATTAGCTTCCACATGGAGACTCTTCACAGGTGTTGTTCGAAAAGCTCCAAGTGCGAGACGCAGTCCCTGATTCTGTATAGGGTCAAGCATCTGTAGATAGGAGCTGCGAGCCGATCCATAGACAATAGAGCCGTAGTCAAGTTTTGATCTAATAAGTGCCCGATAGATACGTAGAAGCATTTCACGGTCTGCACCCCAATCAGAATGGGAAAGAACTCGTAGAATGTTCAGCGCCTTCGAGCACTTATCCTTCAGATGTTTCATATGTGGAACAAAGGACAGTTTCGAATCAAATATTAGTCCAAGAAATTTAGTTTGTTCAACTACAAGCACTGATAATTTTGCTACATGCAAATACAGATTTGGTAATACTACATCTTTCCATAATATCGCAGGGAATGATAAAATTCATCATCTGACTAAGACGGCAAAGATTCTCCGCGTGGAACTAGAGGCTTGGGATGGGACACAGGGATATGCACAGTACTCGGAATTCCAGGTGTTGGATGAATCTACCAATTACAGACTTCACATACAAGGATTCTCCGGCAATGTTTCGTGTGAGTAATTTCCCCTAGTGTTATCGTCATAGTGTAATTTCTCACAATCGAAGTTTACACAAGTGACTGATAGTCCTTTCGATATCATTTATCAAGGTTTCGTCGACGTTTCGTTCAAATAAATTTCTCTTTTGTATGTTAACTGAAATGACCCGTCATCATGTTATTCTCCCCAAAACTAGATTTACAACATTACTAAAACAATTATTTGTTTGTTTACTTGATTAAAGGATTTGTACAGTCAAAAATGATAATTTAAAGATGCTCCACCGCCGACAGAGCATAAATGATATTCATCAATTGAACAATAATAAGTGTTTAATCGTGTATACATAAGTCTAATTAACACAAAAAATAATATAAAATAAAATATTTTTGCCTTTGGGTCATGAGCAATCAGTACTTCATTCCATATAGGATATAGTGCCACGGAATTTTTTCGGAATGCAATTATTTATTATTCATATTTTTAACTTGAAGTAAAACTAGAAGATCAAACTTTTCAATGGCGGTAATGGTGTAAAGTAAGTAACTTTTGTAACTGAATAAAAATACTAAATCGTCTGCGGCTGTTTTTGATAGTGAACACATACCATTTGTCAGCAATGGAGCATCTTTCAGTTTATGCTGGGAATGGCTTTATTAGCACGCGTAGAAACCTCTCCGTATCGCGCGCCACCGGAATAACCTATAAGCCGTCGATATCTAGGTCAAAATTTCTAACCGCCCAATAATGCATACATGTATACGTATTTTCTAGTCGTAAACCAGAAGTGACGTTATAATAATAATTGGCTTATAGCTGTACTATAGCATGATTTGCTATCACTTACATCGACGGTCACAGGAAAAGCCGATCAACTATTTTTTTATGATTACTTTTGAGTGAAGTTAATAGTACATACAGGCTTTAGTATGAAGTAACGACTTCTATGTGTTAACTTTTTGTATTCTATGATAAATGTTCACATATTATACTATTTAAATCTCGGTATGACATACAAAATAAACAAAGCAAACAGATCAACAATGAATAAAAATTTTGTTTGTTTGTTTGATTGATTCGTTAAGGTCCTATTAACAGCTATGGTCATGTAAGGACGGCCTCCCATGTATGCGGTGTGGTGCGTGTTTTGGGAGACTGCGGTATATTTACTGCCTCACTTTTGGCCTTGAGTTGAGCGTTCGCCCTTGTGAGGAAGGCTCTGGGTTTCTATCCCCTGTCCGAGACATACCAATGTCTATAATAATGGTAGTTTCTGCCCCTGCTTAACGCTCAGTATACAGGGAGTGGGACGACTGGTTCACCCGTTGTCAGTATAATGTGACCGGGTCGAGTGTATTGCTTGGTGTCTTCGGCGGCAACAGTTCCACTATACAATGAATGAACAATTTTTTAGGATTTGTATAATTTTAAAATAATGAATTTAAATCTGCACTTATACTGTTATTTAGAAACATATATCATTGCGCATTTCTGCTTTTTAGTTAACGTTATGGATAAAGTTTCAAAGGTAACAATATATAAATACATATTAATTTTCGATTTCAGTCTAGTACTGATACTACAATATAACATAACTGACAACCGTCCACATTTTATTTTACTCGAAAACTATGCCGTGTTTGCGTCGTTATGGCAGAAGTTTGAAATAAAAACATGCATTCTAGATATATTCATGCTTAATTTTATGATTTTACTCGTGAAAAGATAGTTTTACGTTATACTGTTTTTATTACACAGAAATTTACTTAATATAGTATCTATAACTTTGAAACGTTCAGTCCTCATTCAGACCAGAGACATAAATAGTATATTTGTATAAATATGTATATATACTATCAAAATCTGTCCAGACTGATCCGAACATCATTTTGATATCGCTATCAAATTGGAATAATTATCTAATCTAAAGTTAGATAAAAGCTTGTTTGAAATATTGAAAATAAAATGTTTTGAAACTGAAAAAACATATATCATAAAGCAATATTGTAGTCAAATTGTAGATCTAACGTTTGTTTGTTTGTTTGTTTGATTTATTAACGTCCTATTAACAGCTATGGTCATGTAAGGACGGCCTCCCATGCATGCGGTGTGTTGCGTGTATGTTGTGCGAGGTGAGTGTACTGGGAGACTGCGGTATATTTATGTTGTGTCTTCTTGTATAGTGGAACTGTTGCCCTTTTTAAAGTGCTATATCACTGAAGCATGCCGCCGAAGACACCAAGCAACACACTCCACCCGGTCACATTATACTGACAACGGGCGAACCAGTCGTCCCACTCCCTGTGTACTAAGCGCTAAGCAGGAGCAGAAACTACCACTTTTATAGACTTTGGTGTGTCTCGGCCAGGGGACAGAACCCAGAGCCTTCCTCACATGGGCGAACGCTCAACTCAAGGCCAAAAGTGAGGCGGTGCCAAGGGAGGCATTAGGAAAGATAAAGTGAGTTAGGAAGAAAAGAAAAGATAAGATCCTAAATTTAGTCGCCTTATACGATCATGCAATAGGGGCAGCAGGTACAATTCTAACGCCCTACCTGCAGGGCACTAGATCTAACGTATACGTATATATGCTGTATAGATGTATAGTAGAAGCTTACATTGTGAAGCCACGGACTACTGTGACATCACAAGACCATGTGACCGCCTAACTCATTATCCCCCGCTTTCTCCGAAACGGGCGATATTAATTTGGGTTTGTCCGTCTGACTGTCTCTGTCTGTCTGTCACACTTCGTTTCCGTGCAATAAGTCTAACCAATGTAAACCGATTTTCTTCAAACTTAGTAACAAGGTTTAATGCCTTAAGGACTCGACCAAGTTCAATCGCGACTTTCAACGGACCTTATTTAGCGGAGTTATGTACCTTTGCCTAAATTAAAAAAGTCAGTTTCTGCCACTTCCGTACAATAACTGCAACAGATATTAACCGATTTTTCTTCAAATTTGGTAACCAGGTTGGATATCTTAAGCGCCTGGCCAGGTGCGATCAGCTCTTTCAGTGGATGTTATTTAGCAGAGTTATGGCCCTTTAATTTACTACAAATGTCATTTTTTTCTGCAGTTTCTGTGTAATTACTAACAAATGTTAAAACCAGTATTGTTAAAACTTAATTGGTAACAAAGTGAAATGCGTTAAGGGCTTACCCAAAATCGATCGCCACTTGCGACGGACCGTATTTAGCTGAGTTATGGCCCTTTAATTTAATAAAAAGGTCATTTTCTGCCATTTTCCTGCAATAACTCTAATAAATATTAACAAATTTTCTTCAAACTTGATAACAAGGTCAAATGTCTTAAGGGCTTGGCCAATTTCAATTGACACTTTTGGCCGACATCATGTAGTGGAGTTATGGCCCTTTGATGTACTAAAAACGTCATTTTTTGTAATTCCCTGTGCAATTATTGTAACAAATGTAAACCGATTATCTTAAAAGTTAGTATCGAAGTTAAATGCCTTAAGAGCTAAGCCAATATTAATAGTCACTTTCAGCGGACATTATTTTACACATAATACTTCCGAATAAAACTTCAGTTTATTTTTTCATGTTGCAACCAAGGTTAAACCTAACCTCAATAATGTTTACCTACAACATGTCCTGAAAGCGGGGGATGGAAATTCCACGAATTTGCTTGTTATCTCTTAACCGTAGTCGACACTACCCGTAAATCACGACCAAAACCAACCGACCTGGCGAATTATCAACAACAAAAAAATTGGCTGCACCAATCCTTTAATGTTTTTTGTCTTATAAATTAGAAATTAAATGCCCCGGGTTAAGGACAGACTCTCATGTATGTGATGTCTTGCGTGTGTGAAGTGCGCATTGCGTGTTTTGGGAGACTGCAGTATATTCATGTTGTTTTTCTTGTGTAGTGGAACTCCTGCCCTTTGTATAGTGCTATATCACTGAAACCTGCCGTCTAAGACACCAAGCAACACAACCAACGCGGTCATATTATACTGATAACGGGCAAGCTAGTCGTCCAACGTTTGTAGGACGTTCAAAAGTACTTGTTCGACATCAGTGTTCATTGCTGAATCTAAACAAATACATCTGTTATAATAATGATAATATTAGATACCTTGCAAACTATATGTGCTTGGAAAATTGAAGGTAGTAAACTGTACCATGTGAAATTCTTTATATCTGTGACAGTAACTGAAAAAGTGGAATTTTGTTGTTGTGTTTTTGTTCTGCTAATTTAAGTTCCGCGAATGCTTCCATATATAAATCAGATGGCCAGCGCGAAAATGACCACACTGCAGACAGTTTTTAATAAATGCATACACGACAAATATCCAACACACAGTATATTTAGTGAGAATGTGTAATTTATATTATTATTATTTTGTTTGACATGCAGTCGATGCTATGGCCGTCCATGATGGTATGATGTTCACCACATATGATGCAGACAACGATATTGACATTTATAACTGCGCAGAGCAGCCTGCACGTGGCGGATGGTGGTACGGCAGCTGTTTTCATTCAAATCTAAACGGGGTCTATACCATGAGCAAGGGACAGGAAGACTCGAGCGCAATTGTATGGTGGCAGTTCCCTGTTCGTTACATTGACCAAAATCCTCTAAAGAAAACAAGAATGATGATCCATTTTCAGGCTATTTAGCAAAAATGGGATATAGTCATTTCGTGCATAATTACTTCCCTGGAAGACTTATTTCATTTCTGCTTCAGTTCAACTTTCCCATTGCATTGTCTATAGATATATTTCAAAAATATTAAAAATGCTCCACCGCCGACAGAGTATAAATTATATTCATTATTTAAACAATAATTGGTGTTTTATCGTATATAAAAATAATATAAAATAATTTAATTTGCCTTTGGTGCATGCGCAATCAGTACTTCATTCTATATAAGATATAGTTCCACGGATTTTTTTCAGGATGCAATTAATTATTTTTCATATTTTTAACTTTAGAAGTTTGTAACTGAAGAAAAATACTAAATTAACTGAAGAAAAATACTAAATCGCCTGCTCCTGTTTTTGATAGTGAAAAAATACCATATTTCGGCGGTGGAGCATCTTTAAAAAGAATATATATTCTTAAACATAATTTATGAAACAGATGAATGTTTAACGTTCAAGTGACATTGATAAAAGTAATTAAATATATTATCTTAAGATAGAATTAACTGAAAATATATAAAACTAGAACATAAAACATGACTTTCATGATTCTATTATGTAATTATGTACATGTACATGAAGTTAATCGTAATCGTAAAGTTTCGATCCATTTTCTTCAGCAGTTGGGTGATGTCACCTGCATCTTATACTTTTTGTAATATGTTGATAGAGAAAAACGTTGAACAGGAAATATGGATAATTCCATGTGCATGAAGGCTTATCGAACAGGGTCAGAACAAAGTGAGTGGAGGATGGCTAAAAGCCAAGCAAATATATATTTTGTTCAAATCTAGAAAAGAAACATTATGTAAATGAAACAGTAACTAGTATTAATCTCAGATGGAAAATAGGTACGGTAATCGAACAGCATTATCAAGTACATGCAATTAAATGATGTTACCAAACCTTTTCTAAAACTGATGTTGATTTAAACATACTTTAAGGCGATTATATGGTCTCTATAACTGCCCGACATTACTATGGAGGAAGTGAGTGTAACGCCCAGGTTATGATGAATGGTAAGAGTGAACGACTGACCCCTAAAGGTCAAGCGGTGCTTTGTTTGTTTGTTTGATTAATTAACGTCCTATTAACAGCTATGGTCATGTAAGGACGGCCTCCCATGTATGCAGTGCTTGTGTGTATGTTGTGCGAGGTTCGTGTTTTGGGAGGCTGCGGTATATTCGTGTTATGTCTTCTTGTATAGTGGAACTGTTGCCCTTTTTATAGTGCTATATCAAGCAGTGCATTTATTAATGGTGTGTAGTTATCTTTCAATTAAGGGCTGTCGGTTATCTAGTGCAGCCAGAAGGACATGTTTTAAAGCTGTCCGGACACTGAGCTTTGTGACCGGCAGAGTATGTCAGATAAGGTTAAATAAGGAATTCAGATTAACGAATCTAGAAAAAGATAAGATGAAAATGGATGCTGAGGAAAAAGAAAGAGACCACCACGAAAATTAAAGGAAATGGAATTAGAGATTGAAAAAAAAAATCACAATGAGGAAAGTGACACAAAATACCACTCTGTCCCAATAAGACTTATTAAACTGCAACCTTACAACCGCGCGGGCAATGAAAATATAGTAACATTCTTATCTGAATTTTCTGGATTAGCATCACAAGCAGGACGGACCGAGGAAGTCAAAATGCTACAACTGAGGACATTATTGACCGATGAAGCTCAGGCCGTCGCAATTCAAGCTCATGGATCATATGAATAACTGAGCAAAACCCCTGACAGAGATATATGGAAAACGACCATATCAGTAATTTAATTTACTTCAGGCAGCTCAGAAGGAACCTCAGGAAACAAAGGACTATGGGCAAGGATTGTACAGTATCTTGCTAGATTTGTTGATACAATGGAAGACCCTTTGGACAAATTCAAGGACGAATTTTTCCTAAATGCACTGCCAACATCTCAAACACAGTGGATACGCCGTAATAAAGGATCGGGAAGTGTGATGGAGGCAGCTTAGGATTATATACTGGCGGATAAATCTGGACAAAAACCAAAACAGAATCAGGTTAGTCATCATTCTTTCGATAAACATAAGTCAGAAATCAAGAAGGAAAATCAACAGGGCCAGTCAAAGAACTGTTTCAATTGTGGTAAATATGGCCATTTTGCTCGCAAATGCCCTCAGAGAAAACAAAATTCAAATATAGCAAGTAATTTAGTTCAACAGTACTCAGGATGACTCATTCATGTATCTGGAGAGGTGAATGGGCGTGACATTAGTTTCGTTAAGGACACCGAGCGGCTATGACCCTGATTCGGGAAGATTTTGTCGATCCAAAGTATGTATTAGGGGGACAGAGATAAACCCTATATACGGCTATTGGACAGCCATTTTCTGTTAAATTGGCTGTAGTAGAGATGGACACTCCCTTTTATAGAGGACATGCCCAGGTAGGGTTGGTGCCAGACCTGGCGGCAGAGGCATTGCTCGGGATAGACGTGAACGGGAGCTCGAGGTGTAGCCAGGGATTGCCAGGGAAAAGCTGGCCTCGCTACTGAGGATGAACATGGAAATCATCATTTCGAGGAGGAAACCTATCGTGGTGATGATGGGGGGATCATTATGATCACTCAGAAGTTGTTAGTGTCAATGAGGATGCTAACGAGAACACACGTCCGGATACTGCTGGTGGCGACAACACGGACGAAGAGGACGCGTGTGTTTTAGGCGAGACGGTAGAACTCTCACCTAGCTGAAGTGTTCAATAGGCTGAATTCGGAGGACACTACACTCGTTCCCATAAGACGAAAATCGGCTGTGTCAGCGGATTTAGTACAGGATGACAGGAACAATGAGAAGGCTCCTTTAGTACAACCACCCATCGTGGGTGAACCATTCACAAATATTTCAATGGATGTAGCTGGTCAAGGACAAGGACAAAGAAAGGAAACAAATTTATCCTAACGTTAATGGATGATGCAACAAGATACCCGAAGACATACTTTAATTAAAATGTTCAGTAGGGTCGGTGTTCCGAGTGTTATACTTACTGATCAAGGTACCGAAATCCAAGATGGCTGCCTGGTGGCCATCTTGTTCACCGATTGGTCCTAAAATGCAATATGCATAACAAGGGCCCTAGGGGAACCAACAAATGAAATTTGAGAATGATCCCTTCAGTACTTTCTGAGATATAGCGATAACAAACTTTGAATACCAAAATCTAAGATGGCTGCCTGGTGGCCATCTTGTTCACCGATTGGTCCTAAAATGCAATATGCATAACTAGGACCCTAGGGGAAACTACATATGAAATTTGAGAAAGATCCCTTCAGCACTTTCTGAGAAATAGCGATAACAAGAATTGTTAACGGACGGACGGAAGGACGGACCACGGACGATTTTTGTTTGTTCGTTTGAGTTTTACGGCCCATCGACAACTAAGGTCATTTAGGGCCAAACTACAAGGCAGGCATTAGTATTAGGATATAAACAAGGACTGTTTCTAAAAGATCAGGATAAGAAAAAAGGCAAGTAAAAACTAAAATACAAATTGTAAATGTTGATTTAATAAAAAGAGTTGCATAGGATAAAATAGTTTCGGCTAAAACACATGAGAGAACTCATGCACAATGTTGATGAAACGATGAGAGTTGCGTTGATATGATGATAAGATGAGATGAGAAAACGTTCAAATTTTGTTAACAAGAGGCCCATGGGCCTTAACGGTCATCTGACTATTGGCACAATACAACATAGTCATTTAAAGATTTTAGGCATTTTGACCCCTGTGATCTTGAATGAAGATCAAGGTCATTTTTTTAAAAACCAATATGGTAGCCCTTCATCCCAGCATGTCACAGGCCCAATATCAGGTCTCTAGGCCTCTTAGTTATTCACAAAAAATTGTTTCAAGATTTTAGCCTATTTGACCCCTGTGACCTTAAATGAAAGTCAAGGTCATTCATTTGAACAAACTTGGTAGCCCGTCATCCCAGCATGCTACATGCCCAATATCAGTACCCTGGACACTCTGGTTCTTGAGAAGAAGCTGTTTTAAGATTTTAGCCTGTTTGACCCCTGTGACTTTGAATGAAAGTCAAGGTCATTGATTTGAACACATTTGATAGCCCTTCATCCCAGCTTGTCAGGGGCCTAATATCGGGTCTCTAGGCCTCTTAGTTATTCACAAGAAGTCATATAAAGATTTTAACCTATTTGACCCCTGTGACCTTAAATGAAGGTCAATGTCATTCAGCCTTTCATCCCAGCATGCTACAGACCCAATATCAGTACCCTGGGCCGTCTGGTTCTTGAGTAGAAGTCGTTAAAAGAGTTTAGGCTATTTGACCCCTCTGACCTTGAATGAAGGTCAAGGTCATTCATTTGAACAATCTTGGTAGCCCTTCATTCCAGCTACTACATGCCCAATATCAGTACCCTGGGTCTTCTGGTTATTGAGGAGTCGTTAAAAGATTTTAGGCTATTTGACCCCTGTGACCTTGAATGAAGGTCAAGGTCATTCATTTGAACAAACTTGGTAACCCTTCATCCCAGCATGTTGCAAGCTCAATATGAGAACCCTGAGCCTTTCGGTTCTTGAAAAGAAGTTAACGAATTTTAGCCTATTTGACCCCTGTGACCTTGAATGAAAGTCAAGGTCATTCATTTGAACAAACTTGGTAGCCCTTCATCCCAGTATGCTACATGCCCAATATAAGTACCCTTGACCTACTGGTTCTTGAGAAGATTTCGTTTAAAGATTTTAGCCTGTTTGACCCCTGTGACCTTGAACGAAGGTCAAGGTCATTCACTTGAACAAACTTGGTAGCCCTTCATTCCAGCATGCTACATGCCCAATATAAGTACCCTGGGCTTTCTGGTTATTGAGAAGAACTCGTTTAAAGATTTTAGCATTTTTGACCCATGTGACCTTGAATGAACATCAAGGTCATTAATTTGAACAAACTTGATAGCCCTTCATCCCAGCATGTTTCAGGCCCAATATCAGGTGTCTAGGCCTCTTAGTTATTCACAAGAAGTTGTTTAAAGGATTTTTAGCCTATTTGACCTTTGTGACCTTAAATAAGGTCAGAAAATGGGGTTTACACAAGAATTTTATTTCAAGTTCTTGACAAAGATTCCATGTACACATTCGAATGGGGAAATATCAGTTTCTTATATATGTTCACATTGCCTTCGAATGCTTAATCAATAATCTGCCTTAATTTATTCTATTTTTTCCTTTCAGCTAAGAATTGAGTTTTTTTCTTTCTCCCCTTTGTTATTGACGATATATTTTTGAATTTTATAATGATCATAAATGCAATATAGTAGATAATTAATATTCAATGATTTGTGTTGGCATCTACATCCTATATATTTTTATAAGAAATATATTAGGTTATCAATTTTAAAGGCTGGACTATTAAAATATTTAGATTTCCAAAAATATGTATTTTTTATTTAGTCTAAATGGAATAAATAAAACATCCAATAATATGACAAAACGTTCGAGAAGGTTTTGAACTTGATCACATTCCCAAAACAAAAGTATTCTCTCCGAGTTACACAGATTACAAAAAGGATTGTCTAGCATTTTAAACTTTAAACACAAAGGAGTTTGTAGAGATGTTGCGAGTTTCTAAATTGTAACTACTGTAGTCTTGATTTTTTATATTTTAAAGGGAAGAGTATAGATGTTAAACCAATCATTCTCATCTAGTTCCAACAATATCAGTCCATTTTTCTTTCCCTTTGAAACTGACGTTTATTCCCGCACCTTTCGTACTATTAAAAGATATTGTCGTGTTGTACGGTAGAATTGGTCGGTTTTATTCTCTGTCATTAAAAGTTTGTAAACATTTCCTTACAGCAGTATTTTTTCCATTATATTTGAGAATGTCGGTGCTTAAATTATATTTATGAACGAATTCATTAAAAGAGAGAAAAGTGATAGTAGATATATCCTTGGAGAAATCACCAATAACATAAATACCTTTTCATACCATTGAGAATAAAGTACTGTCATACGCCCAATGATTATATTTTTATTATGCAAAACTGGTGTAAGCAAGAGTGACCTCCCTTTCACCACCTTCATATTATCTGAACTATCCAATCTTATCCATGCATTTAGTACATTTTTCTAAAAAGGAATTACTAATATTTCCTCAACACTTGTCTATATAATTACCTCCAAGGTTCAACCCCTTATTGGATCTACAGACTTCCCTAAAAGTGTTTTCAATTTCCCACAAGATTGATAAAGACGCTTAATCCATCCAAGTTTTAAAGAGTCAACGACATTTTTAATATTAAAGGGACATGAACCTTAAATTATTTGTTCTGTATGCTTAGATATGGTTTTCAGATGTTTATTGAATACTTTATTACAATGATTGGTTATCTAAAACGACAGGAGAACGTGGGGAATACCTACCTCAAAAATGATAAAAATAGACCATCATATTCTATTTTTGGAACACAAAACGAAAGCTGGCCGAAAGCGAGATTATAATGAACAACAAACTCGCTGACATGACAAGGAATATTAGTTTTCCACATTTTAAGATTATTGTCTAATTTTCGATGGTTGACAAATGAAGTTTAAGCCATATTTGTTATAAAACAATTTGTATTTAGCGTAAGAATGATAAGTCAAAAGTCAAACGAGACTTTTCATTCGATAGGGCACCGCGAAGGGAGGTTCCTGACTTATTGCACATATGCACATCACCCAAGTATAAAGTGGGGAGTTGCTCCCGTCTCATGCATTTCAGTGATCAATTTATATTTACCTACTTTCCCAATCGTGCACGTTACTTACTCTTGACGCACACTGTTTTCTATCGGAACTCGTTTGTGTTCGCTTCACCCACGTTTTTGACCCACCATTTTGTTTACAAATGCAGTGCATTGTGGGAGGTCACTAAAGTTCAACACTACTATACTATCGTTACAAAATTCGACCGGGCCGGTTCAAAATACAGAAAGATGGAACTTCCATTATAATTATTTCATTTGATACATTTGCACAATAATTGATATATGTTACTTAGTAAGATATCTGACACGTCTTAAATATGTATTTTACTCAAATTTACATGGTTTATTTAGGTTCATGTCCCTTTAAGAAAAAGCTGATGTATTTCTTGCTGACTTAGACGCTTTTTGAAAGTTTGGGTCAGGCGTAGCTTGCCAACTGGTTTGTTATATTTTATATAATAAATTCATTAATTAATCAAGATATTTAATTATTGTGTTATCGTCTATGCTCCAACAAAATACTAATTAAACTAGTGAACTAACAAGTGTAAATGAATAACATAAAACGTTGAAAGGTGCTACATACGGATTCACCTATTTAAACGTTTCCAAGGTATTAGAAAAGCAAATCGGTCTTATTTTCAAAAATAATGTGGTGGGGTATATTTTTATTGGCTTTTCTTATTTCAAATACGTCAAACTTCGTGAAAATTCTGAATTATCGATTTTTCTTCAGATCATTTTTTTCAAAAAAAAGAAAAGACTATTTGAATGCATTTTTTTCACTAAATTGGGTCCGTATTAAAGATGCTCCACTGCCGACAGAGCATAAATGATATTAATCACTTGAAGAATAATTGGTGTTTAATCGTATATATATATATGTCTAATTAACACAAAAATATTATAAAGTAATTTATTATGCCTTTGGTCAATGCGCAATCAGTACTTAATTCCATATAGGATAGAGTGCCACGGAATTTTTTTGGGATGTAATTAACTATTTTTTGTAACTTTAGCTCAAACTTTTCAATGGTGGTAATGGTGTAAAGTAACTTTTGTAACTGAAGAAAAATACTATACCGTCTGCTCATGTTTTAGATAGTGAATCATGTCAATTGTAAGCAGTGGAGCATCTTTAAGTTTAAATATAGTGATAATTCGTTTTATTGCGGAAAACTCAGCTTATTTGATATTTTACATATATTTAAGCAATCCTGGAAGCAAAACTAACTTGGTGACATCTTGATTGTTATGTGCGTTTTGTGATCAGGGTATACTAAAAATCAAAATATTAAACAGTAAATCCTTCAGAGGAAACCAGACGGGACGGTCTACCTTAAAGTGTATTTTTTTGTTTTCACTATGATTTTATTTATAATTTTTTTACAATTTTAAACTTATGTGAAATATGAAAGGATATTAATTTGTAAACCCAAATACCTCACCTTAATCATGCGGACGACTTAGGATCCAATTTGATTAAAATCCTTATGAGTACTAGGTCCGACAACATCCCGTCAGAGGTCATGACCAGGTGACCTTTGGAAATGGCCAATCAAATTTGCTACCTTCAGAATCTTGAAAGTGAATTTCAGGGGACGAAATAGTCTGAAAAGCTGTTGGCATTATTTTCGTGTATGTAGTCATCTCGCCCAAGTAGCACAAGAAAGTGTAATGTTTATGTAAAATGGGACGAAATAACGTTTTCAATTCATGTTACAATGTAGTCTACTGACCGGAGTGGTTATAAATATCTGTTATGTTGTAATCACACTGAACGGTCGGTTTAAGCACTGACAATTTCCGCGTCTGACGTCGTTAAGTTGTGTGGTAACTAAGGAATTCAGTTTTGGGCCCCATGATAAAATGACAAGAAAATTTAACATTTGTTAAGATCTCGTCCAAAACTTGATTTCCTATTCCTTTTTCCTAATCGACATTGTTCTGTTGAATTTTAATTTCATTTGGGATAATGGATTAATATTTACTGTGTTATATGGCGTTATCTATCTTTTAATAACCTAGTGACTCCTTTTTTAAGTGTCCGAATATGTTATCACTGAACGACAGATTGTAGGTCAGTTCGGACCTTTAAATGGAACACCGAGAGAACCGGAAAGTACACGTTCATAATAGAAGAGTTGTGACCGTGGGCATCGGAGTCACTCAATAATCGATGTCTCTTTCGCATAAAGACACTGTTGTTAACAGGTTAATTATAATTAATCAAACACACAAAATTTCATATATTCCGATATTCCAGGTTAAGATAACTTTCCTTTTATATCTGTAAGTGGCATTATTGGGGCTGGTGGTCTTTCCTCGGGTACATAAGGGTCATCTCCTCGCCAAGGAGTTGTGTTTATTAGAAAGGTTCGTTATTCCGCGGATAGCCACCGCAGTGTCCTCGACGTCCGTTTTGTTAATTATGTTGTCTGAAGTTCGTAGGACGTTAATTAAACAAACAAACAAAAACAAAGCTTGACAGTTAATGTTCATGTGATACTTTTGATTCGTAGTTCTCCTGCCTCTTACACAACATACACGCAACACACCGCATACATGGGAGGCCGTCCTTACATGACCTTAGCTGTTAATAGGACGTTAATAAATCAAACAAACAAACAAACAAATCTTAATCGTGTAATTTCTTGTTTCAAATGATAAATTTGAATCGATATATTGCCGTTTTGCATTTTAAAGACTTTAATGTTGTCGCTTGCCTGATTTAAATCATACTCCAGGATGTTGAAGTTTTAAAGTTTTGGATTCAGACATTTGTGTAATTTTTCTTAGTTGATTCAAGCTTTTCATATATCTGTTGGTCATATTCACTAATAAGAGCTTCAAGAGAAATTGCAGCAAATCTTGATGTGAAACAACAGAACCAAATACACATGAACCTCCTGATGAAGTAACACCTGATGTATTTCTAGCATGTGGATCAAAAAGATAGAAAACATTTCCATCATAATAAATACCTATGGCATTTCCTTGCATAATCAGTATACTAAATGCTTTTAAAGACGGAAGAAATGCAGAATAAATTGATGACTCCAAAGTAATACAGGGATAGCCATATGCACCATTTTCACATATAAATCCACTGAAACTACATTGTATAACATAGGAAAACAGAGAAGTCTGGTCAGGAAACTGAATGTATTTAGGTATATCTGTTATTAAACAATATTCTATTTCTGGCTTTTGCCTTTTGATATACTGATAAATCATATCTCCAGCATACAATAAACAATCTAGTGACCTTGAAGTACAATCCCATGAAATCCCTTTACATTTACACTTCAATAAAAAGGCATAGCAATTCAGTACACATTGTCTTCCTCTAGAAAAAGGCAAAAAGACTGCATCCCCCTGATTTATATTGCCCTGAACTATACATCTATAAACATTTCGTTCCCGTATGTTTGTCCCATCAGTATTACTGTCCATTAAGGGGCCCGGATTGGTTTCTATGTCACCACTAACAGACAAAACAAATAAAAGGAAAATATCTGTGAGGAATGTTTTAAAAAAGTACTTTTTTTCATAAACATTGCACTATTCAATAACTTGTTCTGTATATGAAATTCCAAACATCCAGTTATATTAGCAATAAACAAACCAATAGCTAATCGCCACTGTTCAATGCATACACACATTTTTATGAATCACTGGGTCAATTATAATTGAAATTCATCACCAAGAATCAGCTCCAAGAATCAACTCCAAGTATTAACTCCAAGAAAAGTGAGGTTGATTTTAAATCAATTTGATGTACTTACCTTACTTCTTTTTCTTGAATTTCCTTATTGGCTTGTATTCTGAAAAAAAAATCAATTTCAAAAATAACTTAATATTGTAATCCAAGTAATAAAACAAGATCTTACATTATGTACATTATTACTGGATTTAGTACCACGAGTCCATCGTCTATATACCGGAAATGTTCTACAATTCATTAAAAACTGAAAGAGGTGGGTGATAGGCATTTATTTGAAATGGTAAATTAATTGGCCTTGAAACATTGAAAGCTTGAAAAGTACTAAATTTCATTATCAGTAACAACTTAAAGGCAAGCATTTTTTATCAGTTCTTTACCTTAAAATAACTGTCTCTTTCTTGATTCAATGGAGATCCTGTTAATAAA
>SAYR01017192.1:117977-138476 GCA_004382745.1 Argopecten irradians irradians | reverse complement strand
TACTCCTGTAAAAAGATCTGTGTAAGAAAATAATAACAAATAATTTTTTAGTAAAGTCTTACCTGTTGTGACGCTTGTATGTATATCCGAGTTCACACAGCGTATGTCCGTAAAAACAGCCCAGCGTCCAAACTAACCCGATTTTCTTGCCATACCCGACATGACGTCACATGTACTTTGATAAGCGACTTCCAAAATTAGGTATTTTTAACTTTCATTTTCCCTAAAAACTGAAGTCTCAATAAACGTTAAATATGCATTTACAAATTCAACGAATATGCTTAAACAGAAATTGCAAATATAACAGAAAATGCATAGGCCCATATCCCGATGTCTCAAGACTACACCCATTTACACATAATTCCTCAAATGCCATTCCAAATAAGGCCAGTATTTTGTTTCTATTACTGAAGCTGACCGTCCACTAAATGTATTCTTGCGCGCACTCGCCCTAAGACGATCTGTATGCCAGGGTTGCCTTTAAAGGCACTGAATTTTTTTTTTATATATTTTGCACTTTAAATTCTAATAAATACAAAATATATAACTGAAACTCAAGAAGCTTAATCACCCTTTTAACTGCACATGCTAATCCATATCAATGATTGTATACATCTATTGATATACTATATATATATATTTATATATGTATGTATAAATGATGGTTTATTTTTACCGTCAAAACAAACGAGAAACTGATAGACTAAATACTGGGTATAGACAGGTCTAATTCATATCTATATAGGTTATATATAAGGGAATTGTTATGAAATATTATCTACAGGTTTACATGTGTTTTAACAGTCAATGTATATACTTTTACTTAAAATGTCTGATATCAGCGGCTTTAAAATTAGACGGTGTCGCTTTAAAAACCTACCAACGGGGGAAAAAATGTCTGGTGACATAACTCATGTCAACAATTTCTGATTAAATCCGCCAAGTGGGGGTTGGGGAGTGCGGCGAGAGCCTTCACTGATGGCTTTATCAGTAACCCAATTATACACAGCAGGTAAAAAATATATGTTGACAGGCATGAGTGACTTTCCGCGTAGTAATACATCTAACCACATTAACTTTATCTTTATAGACAAAATGCGCTAGGTTCTTTCAGTAATCACTACAAATATCTGTTACATATTAAATATAGTACTGAGTTATTATAACTTTCAATTAGGTACAATTTTTAAGGAACTATTTATCATGGTGCAAGGATATGTAAAGAGGCCAGGACCAACCCATGCCAATATAGCATTCAGTAGTATTCAATGCAGGCGCCGGACGAGTTGGCGAGTTGACTTGTTGAGACTGCATGATAGCTAGAGTCGGTACAACCGACTTCGTCGGTTTCCCCGACTAAAAAATGAAAGTTTTGTATTCTCCATAATAAACATACAAAATATTTAAATGAGGTATTTGATACGATGATAAGAATACCAAATTTCAATTCAAATCGAGGTGATTACGTAATTTAAATACCAGCACAGAAGGGTCGCTTATATAAGGCATGGCGATAACATAATTCGAGAATTATGTTTGTGCAGAAACATATATACATAGAAATTGGAAACTCCTTCTTTGTCTATGTTGACAGACAGAGGGACCTCCAGTTTATAGGCATTTTCCCTTGGCTAACTACTTTTAAGTGTATTCTTTTAAACATGATACTTTTGCATCAACACAAAGTTTAAACATTATATCATGGTTTGATGTGATCAGATTTCCCAATTGATGTTATTTAATATGATTTTTGAAAGTATGAAAATGAGCAATTTTACCTGGTTTTCCAAAATTAGGCATTCAAAACCGGAAGTGCATTTTGTTTTATTTACATATGATATAAGTTAAAATATTATTTTTTCTTTCCAAAATCGTACTCAAACCATCTGAAAATTACTGAACTTTTATAACATATCAAAGTTATTCTGCTGTATTTAACCATTTAAGAGTTTATCTAAAAGCCCCTAGGGACATAGAGAGGTACATCTGCCTATCGTAAAATTGGCGAAGTTGCCAATCTCTATATATAGATGTTTCTGGTTTGTGCAACAGTTATACATGTGAATGTACTAGGGTCATATTTCAACAGACCATCCGTTGATAGTTTGCCAAGGTAATTTTTCAACGGTCATTTTTCAACAGACCTGCCGTTGAGAATTGAACCTAGACACTGTCAATTTTCAACGGCATGTTCAATTTTCAACGGCATTCGGAGTCCGTTTTCAACGTTGAAAACTGACCTGAGGTCAATTTTCAACGGAGGTCCATTTTCAAACTTACACCGGTCAACCCGAGGCTTGATAAGATTCTTTTTTTCCCATACTTAGTAGAAAAATGACGATATTCCACTTGGTTTTCAGCTTTTTCATCGCGCCATGATCGAAGGAACGTCGTTATGCGTCAAAATTGATGACGTCATCTACAATGCGCGGCGCAGTGACGCCGTATGTATTGATGACGTCACGTTATTGCCTAGCGCGTGTGAGCTGTCTTACACCCCCTGTGTAAGATAGAGTTATCTTTTCCCTAGCAACCACGGGATATCCCTGTGACGTATGGGAGAAATGGTTGTCCCTTAGTGGATAACTTATCTACTTATAAGTGATACATCCTTGTATTACATGATAAAACAGATATAACGACTGTACTACCGATACATTTTACGTAGAAGTAGACATTGATGTACGTAGATCAAGTACATATGTACAATGTATGTTTACATACATGTGTGGAGAATCATGACGTGGACATTCGAATTCCATTAAACACTACACGTATTGCAGTCAACCCAAAACAAAAATAAAATAAATATACATGTGAGTCGTTGTTATCGTCTGTCAACACCGAACACGTGTGTAGGGGGGTCGATTCACTTTAGCTTGTACACACGTGTACGTCTCGTGCCACGGAGCACATGGATGTTCTAGTGTCACGCTCTAGATAAGCCGGGAAGGATTTGTTATTTCTTATCTCAAGAGGTGTCAATCTCTTTCTAAAGGGTCACTGAGACTGCCATGACGACACCCTGGTCAGAAGAGTATAATTGTCGTTTTGACAATGACTGTTACTGTATACTTCTAGCCTCAGGCTCACAAAGGATGAATGTCTTGCTACCACAGTTGAGTCCGCAATAACCCCCTTTCATGGCCAATCAGGATTACTTGACCATGAACGGGGCTAAATCCCCCATTCATGGCCAATCAGAATTATTACGTGTGCAGTCGACCATGGTACAAATGTTGTAAGAGAGGGGAGATAATCATTACTCTTAAAATTATTATATAATTATCACTTGGAAGACGAGTCTCTGGCTCAAAGTGTTAACAATTATTACAATTATTGTTATGTTGTTTATTGTTTTTTTTTTTTCCTTTTTCGGTACAAAAGCATGAGAGGACCGCATTTTGAGAACAGGATTTAAGTTCGTTTTTGTTACACTGAATAAAATGAGCCATGCTATAAGTTGATCCTCCAATGTGCCACATGAAAACAGATTTAAGTTTTTGGTTTTAGTTTAAAACAACCCAAGAGTCCCGTTAAATCTGATACTAAAGCAAGATAAATAATTAGTGTCCTCTTTTATTCAGGAGAATTAGAATGATAGCGCTGTATTTATCAATAAAATAGTATTCATATCATTTTACTTAATGTGCTCATCAAACATTGCCCATCAACAGCATGTCCAATCTAGACTTTTGACATTAATTCTTCAGTTAGTATCCATATGATATTTTCTTTATTTTTGATGTCTATCTCAAGGTTATATATACAAGGACAGTTGAAGAATGGAACGTTTTTCAACGGCATATATACTCGATATGGGTGCTTTTAAATATCATTGTGACCGACAATCTATTGTATTGAAGCGTAACGTAGAGTATCGTAGTGGGAGCGGAATTACAAGTCTAATTTTAATTAGATTGTTGTGACAGATAAATGAAAATGCAGGTCACCATTCATTTACACATACAATTTGGGCATAATAACGACTAAATTTATTTCTGGTGACATCTCCTCCACCATCCCCCCTTGGGTATTTTACTTATAAAGCACTTTTGAATACCAAGAATCGGTTGGGTTTTAATTTGCATGTATTATATCACGAGTTAAAAATAAATGGTTTGATCCGTAATATTCTAGTTTTGTTAATGTGCATGCTGTACACAATACACGACTCGAATTTTGTTGAGGTATTTGATGCACAAAAATATTTGTAAAGCAATGTATTTTGGGGAAAACATGTTTTGTGTACTAACGTATCGTGAACGTTAAAGAGAATGAAAATGAATTTTTGCTTCATAGAACGGGATTGAACGATTCAGACTTACAAACACACAGACAATATTTTCAAATGTACAAAATATACAAAAAAAATCCTAATCTTAATTATGATTTTTGGTGAAATTGATTATATTGTTTATTTTAAAAAAAATGTCTTACACCACCAGGTCAAACACCTCATCCGAAATATAACGATGTCGTCGATTGCCAGATGATTGAAATTTCTACTAAAACCAAGAGTGATATTCTAGGTTGTCACTCGAAACAAAGCTCCCAAACCAGTACCTTATTATCCCATAACATGCCCTGTTCATAACATAACCAGTGTTCGGCGATATATACTAGATATAACGGTTCATTAAAACGACATCTAGTAAACTAGACAACATTCTATGAAGGAGTGATCCCATTTTAAGTTGTTTAAAACTAAAGTGTATCCCGGTAAACCTGATACAATTTATGATGTAATTGATAAAATTGTGTATTGTAAAACAACACAACTGTTCACTTTCCGCCTGCCACGGCCTAGACCGCGTACAACTGTTGCTCGAGCTAAACAAATACACTAGAGAAAAACAACACAACTTTTCACTTTCCGCCTGCCACGGCCTAGACCGCGTACAACTGTTGCTCGAGCTAAAAAAATACAATAGAGAAAAACAACACAACTGTTCACTTTCAGCCTGCCACGGACTAGACCGCGTACAACTGTTGCTCGAGCTAAACAAATACACTAGAGAAAAACAACACAACTGTTCACTTTCAGCCTGGCATGGCCTAGGCAGAACGGCAAATTCAGCAGTATTCAACATTAAATCAATTAGATATCTATTTCGGTGTGGAATTAAAGTACATTTAAATGAATCACTATTCGATACAGATTCTTTCCCTACCACGGTTAACGTAACACATTGTCTACAATTTACATTTAATCGTTTATTATAAGGAGATTTGAATGCGGTTATTTTTTTATCTTACACTTGCCTTTGGTTATATTTATTTGATATGACATATAATTAAAAAAAAATCTATTTGACATGACAAAACAAGGGATTTCTATTGCTTGTTTAAATAAAAATAAAAAGCAGAACTAGTGTGGATTCGAACTCCGAACCTTTACCACAGGGTAGCGATGACCCAACTGTCTGAGCTACACAGATACACTATTACAAGTCGTTCTGACAATTACTGATACTTTTTTAGCGGACATTGAATTAAAGTAATATATCGAACAAGTGTTTTTTTTTTTTTTTTTCATTTTTCAGTACGAAAGCATGAGAGGACCGCATTTGGGAACAGGATTTAAGTTCTTTTTCGTTACACTGAATAAAATGAGCCATGCTATAAGTTGATCCTCCAATGTGCTACATACAAACAGATTTTAGATTTTAGTTCTAGTTTAAAACAACTCAAGTCCCGTTAAATCTGATACTAAAGCAAGATAAATAATTAGTGTCCTCTTTCATTCAGGAGACTTAGAATGATAGTCGTGTTTGAACCTGCCGTATTGATCAATAAGATAGTATTCCTATCGTTTTACTTAATGTGCTCATCAAACATTGCCCATTAACAGCATGTCCAATCTAGACTTTTGTCATTAATTCTTCAAGTATCCATATGAATTTCTTCATTTTTATGTCTATCTCAAGGTTATATATACAAGGACAGTTTAAGAATGGAACGTTTTTCAACGGCATATATACTCGATATGGGTGCTATTTAATATCATTGTGACCGATTAATGAAAATGAAGGTCACAATTCATTTACATATGTAAATTGCTCATTTAAATGTGACATACAATTTGGGCATAATAACGATTAAATTTATTTCTGGTGACATCTCTCCCACCATCCCCACTTGAGTATTTTAGTTATAAAGCACTTCTGAATACCAAGAATCGGGTGGGTTTTAATTTGCATGTATTATATCACGAGTTAAAAATAAATGGTTTGATCCGTAATATTCTAGTTTTGTTAATGTGAATGCTGTACAGAATACACGACTCGAATTTTGTTGAGGTATTTGATGCACAAAAATATTTGTAAAGCATTTTATTTTGGGGAAAACATGTTTTTTTATACTAACGTATCGTGAACGTTAAAGAGAATGAAAATGAATTTTTGCTTCATAGAACGGGATTGAACGATTCAGACTTACAAACACACAGACAATATTTTCAAATGTACAAAATATACAAAAAAATCCTAATCTTAATTATAATTTTCGGTGAAATTCATTATATTGTTTATTAAAAAAAAATATTTGTCTTACACCACCAGGTCACACACCTCATCCGAAATATAACGATGCCGTCGATTGCCAGATGATTGAAATTTGCACTAAGACCAAGAGTGATATTCGTAGCCAGTCTACGTTGTCACTCGAAACAAAGCTCCCAAACCAGTATCTTATTATCCCATAACAGGCCCTAATGACCTCTTCGATATCCAAACTGACTACTCTCTTAACGGTATCACCACTGTGAATTCCGACCAATGTTCGGCGATATATACTAGATATAACGGTTCATTGAAACGACATCTAGTAAACTAGACAACATTCTATGAAGGAGTGATCCCATTTTAAGTTGTTTAAAACTAAAGTGTATCCCGGTAAACCTGATACAATTTATGATGTAATTGATTCAGATTCAGATTTCTTTATTACGCTCTGACACACTTACGTGTGTAACAAGAGGTCAAATCAGTATATTACATTTTGACATGACGGAACACAGTCAACATAGCATTAGTATAATACAATCAACACAACATAAGTATAATACAGAATATAATGGACTTAATTGATCTAATCATTATAAATTAATTTCTCTAATTTCTCAATAAACCTGCTAAGTTGCGAAAGAATACGTAGTTACACAGTGAGATTAGACCTTTCATTTTCGTTAGATTAGGGTTCGTAAAATAATATTTTGGTATATGTATTTGCCTAATTTGATGAACTGATAGGTGAGTACAATTAAATAAGTAATGAAATTCGTCACCAATACCGTTGGAACAAAGGGGACAAATTCTTTCATTGCGTGGTATATTAGCCCATCGTCCCGTTTCTATGGGCAAATGTAAATTAGAAGTACGAAATTTAACAATATTTTTTCTATCTTTTTCATTCAGTTTCAATAGATAATTCTCCTTTTGAATATCGTTTTTAAAAACTGTATACATTTTACCTTTTGATGACAAATTCATATCATTAAACCACCTTTGAATAAATTGATCCTTAAGTATTTGTTTAATGGTAAATTCTAAATATATTTTGTTCAATGTACAAGATTCCTGTATATTCCATACAAAATTTAAGCCTGTCTCATAAAAAATATTTCGCACAAAATCGATCCATTTAAAACTTATGTTTCCATGTACATGCAATTGGTACATTAGTTTATATATTTTGCTTGACTATTTATCAGTGGAAATTAAATTATACCAAAACATGGCCATTCTACATTTCACTTCAATACTCAACGGATATCTACCCAATTCACCATAGACCATAAAGTTTGGTGTACTACGTATCAAACCTAAGATACGTTTACAGAATTGCAAGTGATTTTTTTCAATAATAGTAATATTCTCAAAACCCCATACTTCAACAGAATATAAAAGGATAGGTTGTACCAGAGTGTCAAAAGTCAGTATGTAAAAGATTCCAATATTTCTAATTCTTCGTTGCAAAATAAAAAACGCAAACGTGTTTGACACTTCCGTTTTGAGAATATAACAACTTTAGTTTTTTTTGCATATTAACTGTAAGTCTCCACTCATTACAGTATATTTCCAACACATTCAATAAATTCTGTAGTCCTTCTGCTGATTCGGAAATAATAACAGTGTCATCAGCATAAAGGATAAGAAACATCTTAATAAACAATCCAACATCATCACTCAAGCTTCTCATAGTTTGGAGGCAACTGACGTCATTTTCATCAAAAAAGTCTTCTAAATCAGTTAGATAAATTGCAAATAAAAAAGGTGACAAATTTTCCCCTTGTTTTAGACCAATATTACAATCAAATAATCCTGACAGTTCATTCCCTTTCTTGACACACGCTTTCGTGTTGGTATATAAGTTGATTATGACTTTTAAAATTTTCCCGGTTATGTTACTTTTTTTAACATTTTTCCATAATCCTATTCTTCAAACAGAGTCGAAAGCTTTTTTGAAATCTACGAAAAAGCAGTATAATTTTTTCTTGAGTGATATATATATAGATATAAGGGTATGTAAAACAAAAATATTATCAACAGTAGAATGTTGCTTTCTAAAGCCAGCTTGAGCACCACTAATGATATGAAGTTCATCAGATAACTTATTAAGTCTGGTATTCAAAATAGATGTGAACACTTTTCCTAGACAAGATACCAGGCTAATCGCTCTTTAATTATCTAAGTTTTTCGGATCTCCTTTGTTTTTATACAAAGGTTTTATTACACCTATTTTCCACGATTCTGGGATACATGCCGTATTTAAAACAATATTGAACAATTTATGATAGACATTTAAAAATAGGTCCAATGTGTTTTTATGTATTCATTTATAATACAGTCTATACCACCTGCCTTATTATTACTAAGATTTTTAACTGCATGCTTTATTTCATCCACAGTAATTACATCATTCAATATATCATCAAATAAACCATTATTTACATCATCGAAGTCAAAATGTTCGTCTGTATTATCTCCCTTGTTAAGATTTTTAAAATAATCATATAGTTCCTCAATTTTAATATCAACGTTTTGTTCGTTTGAATTACCTACAATATCATTTAAAAACCTCCAAAATGCTTTGGGGTAAGATTTCGCAGTATGTCTTATTTCATTCTGTTTCTTCTCTTTATGCATCATAAAATGTTTATTTTATGTTTGTCTATACATTTTGCTCGCATGTTTTAACGTTGATTTATTGTCTGAATTATTACAATGTTTATATTTATTTTTAGCTGCATGAAATTCTTTCCTCCTTTTATGACAATCATTCCCAAACCAAGGTTTATCATTGGTTTGGCTAATATACTTTGCACTATTTTTTGTACCAAATACCTTTTTAGCAGATGTCTTTAAAAGATCACTGATATTATTTACAACATTATCGATATCCTTAGATGTGATATTGTTATTCTCCTTCTCAGTTGAGGATTCTAACTGTTCATTTATAATATTTAATTGTTCACAGCAGTCTTCTTGTACATAATTATAAAAGGACTGTTGTTTATCAGCTCTCCATTTAATGTAAGCATTATCTTTAGATAAGTTTAGATCATCATCTCTTGGCGAAGTTTCAGTATTATTTTTACTACTTAAACGAAATACAATTCTACTATGTACATCAGAGAATAAAGGGTCAAAATCCATTACATCAAAATCAGTGATTAATTCAAAGAAATTAGATGATACTACTAAATAGTCTACTACACTTGTGTCATTACAAGTAGTTTTTCCAACAGATTTATCCCTTCCGACTCTTCCATTTGCAATGTACATATTATTTTGTTTACACAATTGCAGTAACTTATAGCCAAAATTGTTAACATTACACTTGCATTGACTTTATCTCAATAAGGGTACATCCTGTTGGATAAGTTTCTCGAAGTCATACATATAACTAAGAACATCTTCATTTTCTTCAATATCTAACATATTCATTAGAGAATTGTCTGGTTCTATGAAATCTTGTAGAGCTTTGGTTTTAGCATTAAAATCACCAAGTAAAGCTACCTTACATGTCGACTTTTGGAGTTCTTTCATTTCATCCTCTATTTCGTCGAATGCATTTATAGACGAATATTTAGAGTTTTCGGGGGGGATATATGTACATCCTATTATAATATCATTTTCAACACAAAGAACATCTTTGGACAGTTTAACCCACTGTACATACTCAGAATCAGTTTTATAAAAATGTAGAAAAGGTTTCAATTCCTTTTTATACACAACAACTATACCGCCAGACTTTTTTTTCGCTTTTGAGCGATTCTTAGCAACATACTCATACTCAGATGGTATCTGTAATACATCCAAGTCATCTGTTTTACTTTCAACAAATACAAGAATATCATGTGATCTTAAGTAGTCAGAAAATTCTGGTAAATTGATCTTTGATTTTATACCACATATATTTAATAACGTAAAGTTTAAGTTGTTCGTTGTATTAAAGTCTCGGTCTCGGTTTCGACCTCTCGTAGCGTTTTCCTACGGTCGGTTGCTGTGATGAGGGCGCGAATCCCATCCGCCAGATGTCGCTGACTGAGTATGGCCCTGGTGAGCCCCATCATCGATCCGTCGCCCAGGAGGCTGATTGGACTATCTTCGGTCCTGTGATCCGAAGCGGGAGCTCCCTGAACCACTCATACCCGAAGGATGATGATGAGGAGGAGGATCGCACAGAACTCCATCAATATAGAGCTTATCAGCTTTCATTCTAGCGGTCTGACCGCGTCTACGAGCCTCCTTAAACACAGGGTATAAGAGTCGTCGCCGTTCATTCACCTCAGGAGGATACTGCTCATTTATTGAAAATTGTGGTTTACCGGCTAATTTCTCGGGTGCAGCATTGAGGACAATATCACGTTCCTTCCTGCTCGTAAATATCAGACCGTTTTCTAAGCCGATGGACAACTTGGAATTGGATATCGTTCTCAATACCTAACTCTGACTTGAGGAAAGCCTGAAGAACTGCCTCTGAATCTTCACTTTGACCAGTCTCGGGGATGCCACTGAACAACAAATTGTCCTTCATAGATCTAGTTTGCAGCTCTATTATTTTCTCTCTTTGATATTCACACTCTGCTCGCGCCATATCTCTCTCGTTTTCCACTTTACTGATCCGTTCCTCAAGAATGGTGAAATTGATAAAATTGTGTATTATAAAACAACACAACTGTTCACTTTCCGCCTGCTACGGCCTTAGCCGCGTACAATTGTTGCTCGAGCTAAAAAAATACACTAGAGAAAAACAACACAACTTTTCACTTTCAGCTTGGCATGGCCTAGGCCGCGTACAACTGTTGCTCGAGCTAAAAAAATACACTAGAGGTAAAATGTCACATGAAGTATTTTGAATATCCTATATCCAAAATAGATTGCTATGACTTATTGTATTGCTCGCATAATAAACGGCAAATTCAGCAGTATTCAACATTAAATCAATTAGATATCTATTTCGGTGTGGAATTAAAGTACATTTATATGAATCACTAATCCATACGGATTCTTTCCCTACCAAGGTTAACGTGACACATTGTCTACAATTTACATTTTATCGTTTATTATAAGGAGATTTGAATGCGGTTATTTTTTTTTACCTTACACTTTCCTTTGGTTATATTTATTTGATATGACATATAATTAGCGAGCTAGTGAGGATTCGAACTCCGAACCTTTAGCACATAGTGTCACACATTTTTAAGGAAATGAGTTTCATCTGCTATAGAGCCTGAATGGCATAAAACCCATTTTCTCTCCTGCTATTTATTTCTTCTGTTTGTCTAATTATAAGTCATTGTTGTGTAAACATCATTGTAATCGGTGTAGAACTCTCGGCAATACTCAGCACCCGACTGATGGATTAGATATATACCCGTTCAGCACTACTAGGATTAACTATGTTTTACAAACATTTGATGCTGGAATTTTTATTTTTGAGCGATTTTTACACTAAAAAAAATAATAAATTCAGTTAATGGAAAAAAACAAGCTAGATCCAGAGCGTAATTCTTAATAATTCAGTATGTAAAGAGTAAAAAAGTGTCAGTGTTGTTTCGGAGATTCTAAGAAACGAAAATCTGACCGAAAAGCTGTAACAAACCAATTGTGCTGAAATTCCCACCGGGAATCGAACCCGGGTCTCCTGCCACACAGTGACAAGTGTGATAGCCACTTCACCATAGGATTTACTATCAACACTACATGATTTATCACAGAGATTTTTTTTCCATTGAAAAGAAATGAATTATGAGAATTTCACATAAAGTTACACAATTTAATTTGCAAAATGAAGCCAGATTGAGAATTTCATATAAAATTATACAATTTAATTCACAAAATGAACCCAGAATGTCATCTTTGAATGACCCTACAAATAATTATGAATCTAGATATCAAAATATGACCAAAAAAGCTGTAACAAACCAATTGTGCTGAAATTCCCACCGGGAATCGAACCCAGGTCTCCAGCCACATAGTGACAAGTGTGAAAGCCACTTCACCATGTGAATCGCTATCAACACTACATATTTACCACAGTGTTTGTTGCTATTTTTCTTTTGAATACAAATATTTCTGCTATGCTTTTTCAAGGGCTTGGGACATTCTAGCAATGTTGCTAGGCAGCATTAGAAATATTTATATCCCCCATGTGCCTTGTTGTCCAACACTTGGTATATGTAAACGGAGATCAGGGATCCCTAAATCTACTCTACTTATTGGGATTGTCTAGTCTTCATCGTCTCTACCCATTGATCAAATCACAGTATTACAGTTCGCGCAATAAACCAGTTGCCGAAGAACTGTTTGTGATTCTCCTTGTCCCTCCTTACCACATTGGATTGGCTTCTACCTCACAGCCTGCCTTTCTCAATCTCTTCGTTTTGATGTTTGTAGTACGACTTGCCGCTTCGGGATTGGTCAGGGGTGGATGATAACGGACTAAATGGTGATGGTAAACGCGATATCGTGGATTCCTGTGGTGCAATCGGGACAAACTGCTGTGATGTAGTGGTGACATGTGAAACGAACGACTGTATAGGGACGAACCTGGACAGGACTTCGTACACAAGGAGACGGTTGTATCTGTAAAGGGACGAACTGTCGAGTCGGAGCGTTGTCTTGAGGAACCACATGGAGAGGATTTGTTAAGGAGGGGATGGATGTATTGGTATCGGAACAAACTACTGACCTGGACTAGGCATATGTAACAGGAGAGGAACGGTATTCTTGAGGAACCGAAGCAGAGGGAACCGGAACAGAAATAACAGAAACTGGCACAGAGACAACAGTCGTGATAACTGAAGTCGATGTGGCGCTGCTCGTTGGCAATATGGACTTCTGATGACACTTCCGTGTTGGTGACTGACCTGCGGTGTTGGGTGGCAAATCAAACTGGTGTTGCTGGCTTTGGGATACCTGACCGATGAGGTTTACACGTTAAAACGGGGGTGGATGAAACTTCTCCGCTCTCCTTCGATATCTCGATCTGTAACCCTTGCTCCAACACACTGAGATCCTATTTCTGCGCGTTCTTCTGTTGAACCTGTAAAATACAGAAACGAAAAATAAAATCAATTTGTTTTTAATGTATGCAATAGTTTCACAATAAGTAAAAAAACTACTTTTCATTTTTCCTATATTCTTTGTAGTACTATATAGACACAATATATATATATTACTAACCACTGGTGACATTGATCTCCACAAGCTGAATCTGTGTCTGCGACATGATCTGCTGGTTCTCAAGGACCTTGTCGCGGATCGCCTTGTATGCCTGCACCATTATGGTCCACATGGTACAAGATGCTCCTTGCACATTCAGTCACTGGTGACGGAAAAGTCCTGTATAGGCGTATGATTGCCTCCACGCAAGAATTACAGTCGAGCCACTGTGCAAGTTCCGCGTTCTTACCGCGGAAGCATCGTTTGGTTGACTCCACTCCAGAGGCAGAGACCACCCTATTCTTCGACGCCTTGAATCGGCCGACTTCCCTAGTCCGGTGACGAGAGGAGAAGGTGGTGGGACTCCTGTCAAAGGAATGAAGGCTGACCCACAGGGAAACGATGGTGGTCGCCTGTCGTCTATTCTATCAGGTCCGTATGACTCCTGTAACAGACGAAAGACGCACGATAGCTTACATACTGTCTGAATGCACATAAGTCAGGTAGCACACCCAAAAAATCAATCAATGAAGGATACTCACGTCTTGATCATTTGAGTTTGTCTATGTTGTCTGCATCTCGGGAGCACTGAACGATAACAGGAACTGTCTGCTGACTTATCTTCACTGTCGTGTTACAGTGACAAAAGGTCCGCTGTTCCGAAAACTGAACTGGCGCCGAGTTGTTACAAGGGTTTTGGTTGAATCTGTAACACACAAGATAGAGTTAAGGTTAAAGCAAAGTACATTTTAGGACCAGTATTGTAGAAATCAAAGTAACAAGACAACACATAACTGCTGGGAATGAAGGACTCCAACAAAGGAATAAAGAAATAGGTTTACCATTTATATTGAATTAAGTACTTAGTATACATATTGTAGTATATACTATACAATGTTGAACTTTGGAGTTAAACTAAAGATATTTATTTATTTATTTAACGTCACCGTACCCCATTTGGTACACGACCCCTTTTGGTACAAAATTAGGGTTTTCCCCTCTAAAATCCTAGTTACTGTGTTTTGTTATTTATACTATTGTGATATGAAAATACAAGTAATACCACCTGCCTTATTATTACTAAGATTTTTAACTGCATGCTTTATTTCATCCACAGTAATTACATCATTCAATATATCATCAAATAAACCATTATTTACATCATCGAAGTCAAAATGTTCGTCTGTATTATCTCCCTTGTTAAGATTTTTAAAATAATCAATATAGTTCCTCAATTTTAATATCAACGTTTTGTTCGTTTGAATTACCTACAATATCATTTAAAAACCTCCAAAATGCTTTGGGGTTAGATTTCGCAGTATGTCTTATTTCATTCTGTTTCTTCTCTTTATGCATCATAAAATGTTTATTTTATGTTTGTCTATACATTTTGCTCGCATGTTTTAACGTTGATTTATTGTCCAATTACTACAATGTTTATATTTATTTTTAGCTGCATGAAATTCTTTCCTCCTTTTATGACAATCATTCCCAAACCAAGGTTTATTATTGGTTTGGCTAATATACTTTGCACTATTTTTGTACCAAATACCTTTTTAGCAGATGTCTTTAAAAGATCACTGATATTATTTACAACATTATCGATATCCTTAGATGTGATATTGTTATTTCTCCTTCTCAGTTGAGGATTCTAACTGTTCATTTATAATATTTAATTGTTCACAGCAGTCTTCTTGTACATAATTATAAAAGGACTGTTGTTTATCAGCTCTCCATTTAATGTAAGCATTATCTTTAGATAAGTTTAGATCATCATCTCTTGGCGAAGTTTCAGTATTATTTTTACTACTTAAACGAAATACAATTCTACTATGTACATCAGAGAATAAAGGGTCAAAATCCATTACATCAAAATCAGTGATTAATTCAAAGAAATTAGATGATACTACTAAATAGTCTACTACACTTGTGTCATTACAAGTAGTTTTTCCAACAGATTTATCCCTTCCGACTCTTCCATTTGCAATGTACATATTATTTTGTTTACACAATTGCAGTAACTTATAGCCAAAATTGTTAACATTACACTTGCATTGACTTTATCTCAATAAGGGTACATCCTGTTGGATAAGTTTCTCGAAGTCATACATATAACTAAGAACATCTTCATTTTCTTCAATATCTAACATATTCATTAGAATCGTGGTTCTATGGAATCTTGTAGAACTTTGCTTTTAGCATTAAAATCACCAAGTAAAGCTACCTTACATGTCGACTTTTGGAGTTCTTTCATTTCATCCTCTATTTCGTCGAATGCATTTATAGACGAATATTTAGAGTTTTCGGGGGGGGATATATGTACATCCTATTATAATATCATTTTCAACACAAAGAACATCTTTGGACAGTTTAACCCACTGTACATACTCAGAATCAGTTTTATAAAATGTAGAAAAGGTTTCAATTCCTTTTTATACACAACAACTATTACGCCCAGACTTTTTTTCGCTTTTGAGCGATTCTTAGCAACATACTCATACTCAGATGGTATCTGTAATACATCCAAGTCATCTGTTTTACTTTCAACAAATACAAGAATATCATGTGATCTTAAGTAGTCAGAAAATTCTGGTAAATTGATCTTCGATTTTATACCACATATATTTAATAACGTAAAGTTTAAGTTGTTCGTTGTATTAAAGTCTCGGGCTCGGTTTCGACCTCTCGTAGCGTTTTCCTACGGTCGGGTTGCTGTGATGAGGCGCGAATCCCATCCGCCAGATGTCGCTGACTGAGTATGGCCCTGGTGAGCCCCATCATCGATCCGTCGCCCAGGAGGCTGATTGGACTATCTTCGGTCCTGTGATCCGAAGCGGGAGCTCCCTGAACCATTCGTACCCGAAGGATGATGATGAGGAGGAGGATCGTACAGAACTCCATCGATATAGAGCTTATCAGCTTTCATTCTAGCGGTCTGACCGCGTCTACGAGCCTCCTTAAACACAGGGTATAAGAGTCGTCGCCGTTCATTCACCTCAGGAGGATACTGCTCATTTATTGAAAATTGTGGTTTACCGGCTAATTTCTCGGGTGCAGCATTGAGGACAATATCACGTTCCTTCCTGCTCGTAAATTTCGCCACCATGGAACGTGGCTTACCATCAGACCGTTTTCTAAGCCGATGGACAACTTGGAATTGGATATCGTTCTCAATACCTAACTCTGACTTGAGGAAAGCCTGAAGAACTGCCTCTGAATCTTCACTTTGACCAGTCTCTGGGATGCCACTGAACAACAAATTGTCCTTCATAGATCTAGTTTGCAGCTCTATTATTTTCTCTCTTTGATATTCACACTCTGCTCGCGCCATATCTCTCTCGTTTTCCACTTTACTGATCCGTTCCTCAAGAATGGTGAAATTGATAAAATTGTGTATTATAAAACAACACAACTGTTCACTTTCCGCCTGCTACGGCCTTAGCCGCGTACAATTGTTGCTCGAGCTAAAAAAATACACTAGAGAAAAACAACACAACTTTTCACTTTCAGCTTGGCATGGCCTAGGCCGCGTACAACTGTTGCTCGAGCTAAAAAAAATACACTAGAGGTAAAATGTCACATGAAGTATTTTGAATATCCTATATCCAAATAGATTGCTATGACTTATTGTATTGCTCGCATAATAAACGGCAAATTCAGCAGTATTCAACATTAAATCAATTAGATATCTATTTCGGTGTGGAATTAAAGTACATTTATATGAATCACTAATCCATACGGATTCTTTCCCTACCAAGGTTAACGTGACACATTGTCTACAATTTACATTTTATCGTTTATTATAAGAGGATTTGAATGCGGTTATTTTTTTTTACCTTACACTTTCCTTTGGTTATATTTATTTGATATGACTATAAATTAGCGGAGCTAGTGAGGATTCGAACTCCGAACCTTTAGCACATAGTGTCACACATTTTTAAGGAAATGAGTTTCATCTGCTATAGAGCCTGAATGGCATAAAACCCATTTTCTCTCCTGCTATTTATTTCTTCTGTTTGTCTAATTATAAGTCATTGTTGTTGTAAACATCATTGTAATCGGTGTAGAACTCTCGGCAATACTCAGCACCCGACTGATGGATTAGATATATACCCGTTCAGCACTACTAGGATTAACTATGTTTTACAAACATTTGATGCTGGAATTTTTATTTTTGAGCGATTTTTACACTAAAAAAAATAATAAATTCAGTTAATGGAAAAAAACAAGCTAGATCCAGAGCGTAATTCTTAATAATTCAGTATGTAAAGAGTAAAAAAGTGTCAGTGTTGTTTCGGAGATTCTAAGAAACGAAAATCTGACCGAAAAGCTGTAACAAACCAATTGTGCTGAAATTCCCACGGGAATCGAACCCGGTCTCCTGCCACACAGTGACAAGTGTGATAGCCACTTCACCATAGGATTTACTACATGATTTATCACAGAGATTTTTTTTCCATTGAAAAGAAATGAATTATGAGAATTTCACATAAAGTTACACAATTTAATTTGCAAAATGAAGCCAGATTGAGAATTTCATATAAAATTATACAATTTAATTCACAAAATGAACCCAGAATGTCATCTTTGAATGACCCTACAAATAATTATGAATCTAGATATCAAAAATAGACCAAAAAAGCTGTAACAAACCAATTGTGCTGAAATTCCCACCGGGAATCGAACCCAGGTCTCCAGCCACATAGTGACAAGTGTGAAAGCCACTTCACCATGTGAATCGCTATCAACACTACATATTTACCACAGTGTTGTTTGCTATTTTTCTTTTGAATACAAATATTTCTGCTATGCTTTTTCAAGGGCTTGGGACACTAGCAATGTTGCTAGGCAGCATTAGAAATATTTATATCCCCCATGTGCCTTGTTGTCCAACACTTGGTATATGTAAACGGAGATCAGGGATCCCTAAATCTACTCTACTTATTGGGATTGTCTAGTCTTCATCGTCTCTACCCATTGATCAAATCACAGTATTACAGTTCGCGCAATAAACCAGTTGCCGAAGAACTGTTTGTGATTCTCCTTGTCCCTCCTTACCACATTGGATTGGCTTCTACCTCACAGCCTGCCTTTCTCAATCTCTTCGTTTTGATGTTTGTAGTACGACTTGCCGCTTCGGGATTGGTCAGGGGTGGATGATAACGGACTAAATGGTGATGGTAAACGCGATATCGTGGATTCCTGTGGTGCAATCGGGACAAACTGCTGTGATGTAGTGGTGACATGTGAAACGAACGACTGTATAGGGACGAACCTGGACAGGACTTCAACACAAGGAGACGGTTGTATCTGTAAAGGGACGAACTGTCGAGTCGGAGCGTTGTCTTGAGGAACAACATGGAGAGGATTTTGTTAAGGAGGGATGGATGTATTGGTATCGGAACAAACTACTGACCTGGACTAGGCATATGTAACAGGAGAGGAACGGTATTCTTGAGGAACCGAAGCAGAGGGAGCCGGAACAGAAATAACAGAAACTGGCACATAGACAACAGTCGTGATAACTGAAGTCGGTGTGGCGCTGCTCGTTGGCAATATGGACTTCTGATGACATTTCCGTGTTGGTGACTGACCTGCGGTGTTGGGTGGCAAATCAAACTGGTGTTGCTGGCTTTTGGATACCTGACCGATGAGGTTGCACGTTAAAACGGGGGCGGAAAAGAAACTTCTCCGCTCTCCTTCGAAATCTCGATCTGTAACCCTTGCTCAAACACACTGAGATCCTATTTCTGCGCGTTCTTCTGTTAAACCTGTAAAATACAGAAACGAAAAATAAAATCAATTTGTTTTTAATGTATGCAATAGTTTCACAATAAGTAAAAAAACTACTTTTCATTTTCCTATATTCTTTGTAGTACTATATAGACACAATATATATATTACTAAACCACTGGTGACATTGATCTCCACAAGCTGAATCTGTGTCTGCGACATGATCTGCTGGTTCTCAAGGACCTTGTCGCGGATCGCCTTGTATGCCTGCACCATTATGGTCCACATGGTACAAGATGCTCCTTGCACATTCAGTCACTGGTGACGGAAAAGTCCTGTATAGGCGTATGATTGCCTCCACGCAAGAATTACAGTCGAGCCACTGTGCAAGTTCCGCGTTCTTACCGCGGAAGCATCGTTTGGTTGACTCCACTCCAGAGGCAGAGACCACCCTATTCTTCGACGCCTTGAATCGGCCGACTTCCCTAGTCCGGTGACGAGAGGAGAAGGTGGTGGGACTCCTGTCAAAGGAATGAAGGCTGACCCACAGGGTGGTCGCCTGTCGTCTATTCTATCAGGTCCGTATGACTCCTGTAACAGACGAAAGACGCACGACAGCTTACATACTGTCTGAATGCACACAAGTCAGGTAGCACACCCAAAAAAATCAATCAATGAAGGATACTCAAGTCTTGATCATTTGAGTTTGTCTATGTTGTCTGCATCTCGGGAGCACTGGGCGATAACAGGAACTGTCTGCTGACTTATCTTCACTGTCGTGTTTTGTTACAGTGACAAGAGGTCCGCTGTTCCGAAAATTGAACTGGCGCCGAGTTGTTACAAGGGTTTGGGTTGAATCTGTAACACACAAGATAGAGTTAAGGTTAAAGCAAAGTACATTTTAGGACCAGTATTGTAGAAATCAAAGTAACAAGACAATACATAACTGCTGGGAATGAAGGACTCCAACAAAGGAATAAAGAAATGGGTTTACCATTTATATTGAATTAAGTACTTAGTATACATATTGTAGTATATATTATACAATGTTGAACTTTGGAGTTAAACTAAAGATATTTATTTGTTTATTTAT
>SAYR01017192.1:75837-117967 GCA_004382745.1 Argopecten irradians irradians | reverse complement strand
TTAAAATGACAATTTAAGCCTCAAATTTGACTTCGATCGTCTAGATTATATTCCTATAAGCCTACATCGAAATGGGGCGAAATGGCCGTAAAATGTGAGCAGTGGGGCCGTTGAGCCATTCGACGGCTATTTTATGCTACATTGTTATCCCGTTTCATCTAAAGTAAACTGCATTAAATAAATCTCTATATCACTAAAATTCTTGGATATCATTTTCATAACGATACCTCTTTTATTAGCGCAGATACGGCCACTTTTCTAGTGTAACACCCGCAATTCAAAAAATCCCGCTTCGCCATTTTTTGTTTTTTACTACCAATGCGCACTGCCTCAACGGTTGCTGACTAAAAACGATCTACCAGGCCAGGTGCTCAGTTGGGGGTTTAATGAGATCTCGGATTTATAGCAAGGATATGTATTATGTGTTTGGTGTCAATTATTACTTTCTGTCTATTAATCATTAAGATTGTAAGATAACCTACATGTACACCATATGATTTTTTGTCTTAAAATAAATGAGATAATCAAACAACAGACCATTGACATTTCCCCAAGACAATGACATACAAATGTACTCAGTACAGATACATGTAACTTAATGTAAAGCAGTATCTCAGTAGATTTTTTTTAAAGTGGTTCCTTCAAAAATTTATAAAATGACTTAATCCAGACTTTGCAGGCAAATACTATTTCATTGTTAATAATTTCAACGTTTACACAAAACAGTAATAAACTGGATCAGTGTTGAGAATCACCATGGGGATTAATGTCACATGCAGTCATGGAAAAAAAAATATAACATGAACTTACATGTACATCCTAGATCTTTTCATTATATTAGAAGACATTCGCTCACAAATATTTCATTTATTCTCTCTCTCCATCTTTTCTATTTACATTAAAAAGGTAGTTGTATATCTTGATTTAAAGTTGCAATGTTATAAATATATAATAATAGATATAATAAATCTTAAACAGGTATGACAAATTCTGCCATTTCTGAAAACTGTGTTTAGGAATCAATATTGATATACCAAACCAAAATATGGTCAGTGCAATAGCATCAAACAATATATCAATGTGAGGCATGTATACACAACATGTATAGATAATTCATAATTCCAATTACAAGTGATTCCTGAATTGAACAAAACGTGATCATTTATTTTCATCTGTACTTGTAAGAAGATATTGTAAGAATTGTAATTTGTGTTCAGTATTGTTGTGTTTAAATGAACTGTACTACCTCCTTAGGCCCTATTGCATCCATTTTTTATCCACTAATGAACTTAATAGCATTATATACAGTCTGTACCTGCATGTATTACCTTAGTACCTAACAAGTATAAGATGGTACATGTACCAGGTCAATATTGCCTGTACCTATACTATTACCATGCATACTCTATATTGTGAATTCCCAGTATTATAACTTTGAAAGAAAGAACAACTTATATATAATGCAGTGCTGTATGTATTTACTGGAAAATTAACAAGCCATAATTAGGCATACCAGTTATAAACTAGATCTTTTTCTTAAAAATCATACTTAATTTCACAGTAAAACCATTTTCTGAGAACATTCAGCGCTTCTTATCATATTTAGGCATTATGGTCGACTATGGCAAATGTCTTCAAATATGTGCTCAAAATGCTGAATGCTGCCAGGTTTTCAATGAACAAAAGAAATTTTGTAACAGATGATAAACTCAGGAAATAAAAAAAATATTATGGGTTTCCATGATTTAATACTGTCTGGGTTTTTACATATAGAAAGGTATGTGTAGCTCAAGAAAATTCTTCTTATATTAGGGGTTTCCATACCTGCAACATAACAAAAATAGAAAATTAGACATGAAAAATTATACCAGGTACCAGAGCTATTGATTATAGGTATCTTTGTCTCTATTAGGGAACAAAATGCACCATGTACAGGTTAAAAAATACAATATTATTGGCATTGACAATGACCATTATGAGGACTTTTCTTAACCTCTGTATTTTGTGGTCTTCAGTAAAAATGGGACAGGATATATTTATATATATCATTCCCTGTATAATTTTACCATTTTACAGATAAACTCCCAGGTAAAAATGATTTACATGTAGAGTAAATAGATATACAGTATAACTTGTTAACAGAAGGAAGGATAATCTAGTCATTGGTGATTTATATACCCAGTAATTGAATAGAATGTATTTTGTTTTACCATAAAAATAATCTTACTATATATGTATAAAATAATTAATACATGAATCACAGTATTTGAATCCTCTAATAAAATCTACACATATGGGAAAATTTAAATATGTAATGTTTTGGTAATTGCAATAACGGCTATTAATACAAAAAAATGAAGCATTCAAAATTCGTAGTATGTAAAAAAATTAAAACAGCAACGATCGTGTATTTAAATTTCATTTTGTTATTGTAATTGTATAAAATTATGCTAAATGATCATACCATACATAATACATAAAAACATTTTTTAATTACCCCATAACACTATACCTACAGGTATCTTATCTATGATTTTGTTTAATTTTTTCATATAAATAACATTTATTAACAAGTTCTCAAACCTCATGATACAGTTGCTCCAATAACAAGCATTTTCAGCAAGTATGACCTATTATGCATTAGCTAGTGTATTGAGGCCCATAATGAGTCTTATCAAATTAAATCATGCACATTTAAAGGTTATAATACATCTCTTATCCATACAAACAGTCTGTAGCAAGCTCCTTTTTCACAATATGTAATGTACCACTAACATGGTTACAATTAATAAATTCTTATGAAACCAGATTACCATAACTTATAATTATGTTCTATTTTGCCTTTATATTCTAATGCTTCATTTGGAGAATGGATACTGGATAGAATCTATAGTATAGGCCTAGTTATAATATGACTGTTTACGGCATTTCATTTTCAAATTTTTATATGCAAATGAGCAGGTGCTTGTTTCCGTTTTGATTAACATATTTTTAAAAAGTTTGAAATTGGTATTTACCGGGATTATTAGATTGCAGAATATTCTGAAACAGGTATGTTTCTATTTTAAATCAGTTTAAATATGAAGAAGTGTAGTGGATATTCCCTCATATTTCAATTGTAACACCAAACCGTCTTTCAATTTCAATGAAAATACGGGAAATGGACTCGCCAGATTAAGGTAGTGTTTTGAATGCGGTACTTTTTAAATATCGTCCCGGTAAATATCAAAGACAGTCACCACAGAATGATGAAATGAATACCAATACTTTCCATCAAAGTGGCATAAGATTAAAATTTCAGCATAAAAATCGAGAATCTCCAAAAGGCAAAACGTCCCGTGTCACAAAGGGGTCCGCTCGCTGTATCAAAACCGGGAAGTGACGTAGTGAGGAATAAAACCCAGGTCTATTCTTTAGCTTGCAGTTACGAACGGATAATTTCTTTTTATTGTGGACGCTACACCCCAGAGAGCAGTCCTTGTCAGAAACGGACAACATTGCAATCCACAAGGAATGCATATTAAAATATATCGCAAAAATAGGTCAATTTGTACCAAAATGTGGGCATCGCCGGTGACGTTATTTTTATGGCATTTATATTATACAATGTTGAACTTTGGAGTTAAACTAAAGATATTTATTTGTTTATTTATTTTTATGGCATTTAAAGTTGATTATAGAACAATAAGTTGAATAACTTATTTTCCTGAAATACCTGAAATAAAATTTATAGCAATTTAAAATTTCTTTTTTTTTCTGAATAACTATTTAAAAACACCAATATATCCGGTAAGAATCCGAGTGCCATTTCTTTTAGCTAATTAATCATTACTAAAAATACCGATTTTCAATTTATCGATGTCTCTTCAAAGAAAAAAAAGTTAATATATCCAAATCTAAATAGTCACTTCATTTAAGAATATTTTCGAAAAAAGTAAACATTGGAAAACATCACCGATTGCGTAATTGTAAATATCGATTATTGTTCTGGAAATTATTGTACACGATTTTTTATTATTATTTCATACGTTCAATTAGGTTGTGAAAGTAACAAAACATTTAATTTTGATGTGCTCAGACTTGCCTAGCATACATGTGATTGGTTTTTGACAGCATCATATATATTGTCATGTACACCGTGTTGCGTCTGAGGCGAGACTCTGGGACGGGGTCTTTGAAATGCTCCTCACAAAGAGGGAAAACGGTGCTTTTCTTCTTGAACGCCTCATTTGAACACAATCAACATAACATTAGTATAATAAAGAATATAATGGATTAAATTAGCTAATACAATTTAATTTTCTCTATTAAGATGTCTCGACAAATTAACACAAGCCCTCCACCTCTGGGTTGCGAGTTCGAATCCCATGTGGGGTAGTTGCTCGGTACTGAACACTAGTCTGTATTTTTTTCTCCGGGTACTCCAGTTTTCCTCCACCAACAAACCTGGCATGTCCTTACATGATGTTAATAGGACGTTAAACTAATGAAACCCAACTCTTTATTTAATGATAAATGTTGGATATATATTGTTCAATGTGCAAGATTGCTGTAAATTTCATACAAAAATTAAGCCTGTTTCATGAAAAACATTTTGCACAAAATTAATCCATTTGAAATTCATGTTTATAACATTTGAAGAATTACTCCTTGAAAAGTCATCATTGAAACGGACACATGTACACTGGAGAACAGCGCAGGCCTCAGAGTCTAGTAAACCGCCCATGCCCCAGGTGCATTGCCCGGGTCATATCCTTTATGCTATAGACGTTACTTTCACTGTCGTTTTATTCACCCCTGGACTATCTCAAAGTGAAGGCAATAGAGAAAAAACACTGACCAATCACAGAGAGAGAGAGAGAGAGATAGAGAGAGAGAGAGGCCAAATTCAAAACCACACAGTGCCCCGTTATTCGATTCGTTTAATATACATCAAAGGATCAAAATACCTAATAATCAGTTGTCGCAGTTGGAGCCTTAATTTTTTATGCCATATTCCAGAGGTGACATAAATTTGCATATTGAAGATGCCCAGGCCCCAGAAGCTCTGAAATACAATGTATTCTGTAACTTCGTAGCAAATGTTGACTTTAATTGGAAAATGATTTTTTTTTTCTAAATAACCGACAAAATATCACATCAATTTGGAAGGGTAGTGATAAGCGTTTGGGTGTTTAAGACATGTACTAAATCCATATCAAGAAAAGTATAGCTTTTATAAAAGTAATGCATCAACAATTTGGCCCGTTAACATTGATACTATTTTGTTGTTGTTTTTGTTGTCATGTAAAGAAAAAAAATAGAATAGAAAAAAGAAATGCGCTTTAGGATATTTTGTTTACTGGTAAATATATCTGCCGTAGGTCAATTGTGTTTCAAATGACATTAATTGATATTTCAAGCTTCACGTCAAGTCTTTGTGTTCATTGATTTCATTTTATTTCAGTGGACATATATGCCTTAAAGCATGTCTTAATTCAAAAAGATGAATGATACATATATCAAACTTGATGGGCCAATTTTTAAACTTGAGAGACATCTTAAATAAATACATGAGGGGTTTTAATTTTAATAAAAAATCCCCGTTGGTTGCGTTTTGTTTCTTTTGTTTCATCTTAAAATTACAAACTGGAGGCAACAGAACATAACAGGTAATTTAGTCCTTTGATGCACATCAAATGAGCCGTATAACGGCACACTATGGTTGACTGTGTAGCTTTGAAGTTGGGCGTCGCGTTCTCTCTCTCTCTTTCTCTCTCTCTCTCTCTCTCTCTCTCTCTCTCTCTCTCTCTCTCTCTCTCTCTCTCTCTCTCTCTCTCTCTCTCTCTCTCTCCTTATCTTTCTGTAGTCCTCAAAGGAAATTTTTGCTGGCATGTGAGTGGTTCAGATTTTCCCCTCTGAGTTGCCTTCAGTTTGACTATGAGATAGTCCAGGGTGTAGAGATCGTAACCCCTGGAGTATCGAGGATCGCTTTGTAATATACGCAAGTCTGATAGAAATAGGCAGAATACGTAGAAGAAAGAATATGAATTAAATATTTTTTTTCAAATCAGTCTGTAGTTCTATTTACCAATTTCAGTTTCAGAGAGATTTTGTTGCTATTATATACTACTCAAAATTTGCTAAGGATCACTTTTATATTTCAGTATATCAAATTCATGTAATTGTACAATATTCATAAAAATGATTTAATGATGTCTTTAAGATGTCTAAACACAGGCTCCAACAGAAAAACCATGGAATTTTCACGTGTGCTCGATACATTACTTGCGAAACAGAGCTACCCCCAAAATCACAAAAACACGGCAATGGGAGCGAAAATGAAATTCGCGTTAAAACAGTTTTCTCCTTTAATTTTCATTTCAGCATATTGTGTGACGTCCCCTAGCTTCAATAACACTGCGACATCGCCGACGCATGCTCGCAATTAAGTCCCGTTTCCGGTTTTGCTGGATGAATGCCCATTCCTCTCGCAGAGCCGTTCCAAGTTCTTGCGGTGACCTTGGCTGGTAAACGCGGGAAGAAATGGATTCCTGTAGCATGACCCACACGTGCTCTATCGGATTTGGATTCGGAGAATGAGCAAGCCAGTCCATACGTTCGATAGTTTTCCTCTGAAGATAGGCGACAGTGACCCGAGCTCTATGTGGGTGAGAGGTACCATCCATTAGAATGAATTCCGGACCGATAGCACCAGCATATGGTCTAATGTAGACATCGATGACTTCATCGCAGTACCTCTTGGCTATCAAATTGTCGTTCGGGAAGACATGGAGATCTGTTTTTCTTTGGACACTTATACCGCCCCAGACCATCACAGACCCGCCGCCATGTCGGTCGTGTTCGGAGACGTTGGTTGTAGGAAATCGTTCATTTGGTAGTCTCCACATTCTAGCACGCCTGTCTGTGAAGTCGAGACAGAATCTGGACTTGTCTGTGAACAGAACAGGGCTCCAGTCTCTGATAGTCCATCTTGCATGATCGTGGGCCCATGTAAGTGTAGCCTGAGCATGCCTACCAGTCAAGGGAATCCTCTCTGTAGGTCTACGGAACCTCAGTCTGTATGATTATGTACAGATTGCGTAGATATTCGAATTCCAGTGGCGTTTATGAAGTCATTTTTTAGTGACGTAGCGTTACTAAACCTCTGACGACGAACTTCAGAGGGAAACTATCGAACGCATGGACTGGCCTGCTCGTTCCCCGGATCTAAATCCGATAGAGCATGTGTAGGACATGCTACAGTTATCCATTTCTTCCCGCGTTTACTATCAAAGGTCACTGAAAAAAACATGGAACAGGCCCTGCAAGAGGAATGGGCATCCATCCAGCAAAACCGGAAACGGGACTTAATTGCGAGTGCCGTGTTTTTGTGATTTTGGGGGTAGCTCTGTTTCGCAAGTAATGTATCGAGCACTCGTGAAAATTCCATATTTTTCCTGTTGGAACCTGTGTTTAGACATCTTAAAGACATCATTGAAGTATTTTTATGAATATTTTACAATTAAATAAATTTGATATACTACAAAATAAAAGTGATCCTTAGCAAATTTTGAGTAGTATATATACATCAAATTAATTGGACACCATCCATTAATCAATTAATTAATCCCTGATTCAAGTTACGTCATTTTTCGCTTACCAATCGCTAACATGTTTCTTCATAAAACAGAAAAGAATGACTTAAATATCCTGAACACCAAAAACTAGTTTCAAAAAGAGCAGAAAAAACCACAAAAGTATGAAACTAAATTTGTAATAACATAAGAACTAATTAAGCAAACAAAAATCTCACCCAGAAGAATATCTTAAAACCCAGTGTTTTAAACATAATACGCTGGACACTGAAGTTTAAATGGTTCAAGGATTTCATTACACAAGACAAACAGCTTTTGGCAAGGTCGAAACACTAAAAGTGATTAGCAATAAACAGCGAGAGAAAACACTCCAGTAATGACTGTTTTAGGGAGGTCATTGGATTGTTTGTGTGTTAAAATAATATAAACTAGAAGTGCAAAAAATCATGTTTGCCTAGGATTTATCATATCTTAAAATCACATCTCAAAACATATCTATCCCACAGGGTATCCGATTATTACATATGTAAGTAGTATATATGCTGCTGGCAACAAAAGGTAAAAAATGTGATAAAATGTATATAATTAACCGGCATCAATAAAAAAAAACAATAAAAAACCTCAATATTATGGAATGGTGCCAACAAGCACTCATATATAAATAGCAAACGATTCTGTGTTAAATATGAAATCGTTCTGAAGCAGATACCAAGTCGTTGTTTCTCTCACAGTTAAGATAGTAAAGGCGACTTTGTACGTCACAACGAATTTGCAAGATGAGGTTGGCATGTTTTGTCTTCGCTGTCCTTGTATGCTTTGCGATTTTTATCGACGCCAGGTCCTCGGCAATCAGAGGCGGAAGATTAGTGAGTACATAGAATATCCTAATTTTTGTATTTAAATTTGTCTATTGATGACTGTGTCCATCTATTATTTCCTTCTCTATTTTCATTTTTATAATTATTATTTTTGTTCCTTTTGACCTCTTGTTGCATATGTACATATGTCATGAGTGAATACAAATCTTAAATCTTAATTTAAAAGCGATATTTCAATAATAAATGATTAAGAGTTTGGTAGAAATGTTAGTTTTCTATTTGATGCTAACTGATTACCGAAAGACATACAGAACAAATGTCTATGCTATTTGATATCTTCAACAGTTACTCTTGACCTATTTGAACATGTTACAACATAATTCATTTTAGAATATTCCACGTAATTGTGGTTATCTAAAAGTGTCTTATGAGTTTTTTTCTGATGATGTTTCAATCTTATTCGAGTCGATGTCTCGTTTTAAACTGGAGAGAATAAATTAACCAAAACATTTTAGAAATAATATTTCCAATTCGATATTATTGAAATATCGTATTTGACAGATCTCCTTTGACCGTTAAATTCTAGTTTAGGTCATTATATTGATCAGATCCTATCACAAATGCTTTTCCATTATAGTATTTTGTTTCATCCATTATATCAATGTTAACTCAGGTTAGGCTTAAACAGATAACCTATCTGTTATAAATACTATGTTTTGTGCATGTGGATGATCTAAAGCAAATATTAAAATGGAAAATTATCAGATAACATTATATATTGGATTTTGAAAGAAAGCAAGGTCTGTAAGGTAAAAGAAAACTTAAAAAAAAATAATTTACATTGATTCGAGTCCAAGTACAAACAGATAAATAGGATTGGTAACCCGAGATATGGTTACATCATGATAATTGTGTTCAATTAGATATTGAGAAGGGATAAATAAAAACAAATCATATATATGACAAAGGCCGATATCTAATAAACTGTTCTCACTGTACTCTACAGATGGCCGTTGTACAGGGCGAAAGTTCAGATAGAGCATTGACAGGTAAGTACTTAAAGAGCAATTCTATGGACAATAATTCAGTTTTTTGACATGCTGAAGCCCAGTCAACTATAGTGGTTCTGATTACAAGTGGTGCTTTCCTTTTATGGTTACGTACATGTATATATTAGTAGTTTGTAGAAGTTTAAAATTGATATTTAACCACTCCCAACACACCCATTTTTATTGTTTATTGGTGTTTTGTTACAATTCAACACTTCTCAAAGTTACTGCATCTAAGGATTACCTTGAATATATGATTTATGTTATGGAGAAATAACACCAAAATTTTAGTTTACTCTAATGAAACCGGTTCAAGGTTTTTGTGTTATATCTCCGTAACATCAAACATACATGTATATTCAAATTAATCCTTATAATTCAATACTATATATACTCTATGTGGAATTCCAAATTTAGTTTGGGACTCCTTTTTCCTATTAAATCGTTACGCCATTGTCTCAGCCAATCAGAAGCGATGTTACCAACGGTGACGTCATATTTTCCTTTATGGGCTGATACATGTAAAGTAAATTCAAAGTAAATGTAAATGCTTGTTTCAAGCACAATTTAATTATTTACACGATACACAAAACTTCGCGTAATTTCACAAGAGAACTGAAATGTGAATTCAATTGTTTCGCAACTGTATAAAAGTCAATTACAAAAAATGTACTTACCAGCCATACGTGACAATAACATGGTTTACACTACTTTAAAGTATAGAGCCCCAAAAGGCAGTTATCTTACTGTGAATACTTCACGTTTCCTTATCTTGTACTGGACAATATAACATTATAAATGTCGCAGCAACATGAATTTTCATGGATAACAAATTTGCTCAAAAATTTCAAATTTTCAGCCTTGGTTAGAACTAATTAATAGCATTAAATGACAGCTACATTTCTTTACAATTACCTTTTCGAAATTCTTCTCATAGCTCCCACATCAAACCATATCAAATGCATCATCATATATCAAAAAGCCAAACATCATTTACTCTATATAGATGTTTTCAAGAAGTTTTCAAATGTACTGACGTTTTAGCTTTCATGAATTACTCGCCATTTATAATACCATAAATCAAGTATGTACATATCAGTCTAAACAGAATCAAAAGGCTTGTGGTTATATGGGTGACAGAACGGTAAGCATATTCACTACGATTGGTTTGGTAAGAAATAACCCGATACATAATATTACTTGTTGTTTCCATAAACAAATTGAAAATTATATGTATAAATGCGTGTACCAGTTTAAACACTCGTTTCTTATTTCCTTATTTTCAGATTCTGATATGTTCAGAAAACGAAGAAGCGCTGATAGTGAGTATTCATTAGGTGATGACGACAAATGGGAGTTTTCAAATCTGATTGGCCAACTGTTTGTCGCATTCTTAGAATTCTAAATGGTGACCAATTTCAACGAACTTTGATCAATGGATTTGCTACGGGATATTGCATTGTCATAAAGTTTGAGGAACCATTTAAGAAACTTCCTCGAATACCCCCATTCGTCGAACTGATCATACGGTCCCGACCGTGTCCCTATATATTACATGTATTAAAACCCCGGATAGCCCGAACAGCTATTCGTCGAATATACCCCTTATTAATCTAAAAGAAATAAATTCCCGTTTCATCAAATAAATAGTATGTATTCATGTATTCGTCGAACAGGTGTTCGGCCCTTGAAAATTTATCGATAGTCGATCATGACCAACCTCGGATGAGTCGAATACCCTGTATTCCTCTAACTATTGATCTTGTCCCCTGGTATTCGAGTTATAGGGGTTTTACTGTATATGTATATAAATTAATACCAGTTCTAAATATCAAATTTTGATTTTGTGTTTATCTTTAGGTGACGAGAGCTCCAGTAGCAGTGCAGGTAATATTTTAATAACAAAGAAGCCATTTCTCCATGATTGAGATACAAAACTGATATTTTGATACAAGTATGAAACGGCTGTATAATTGTATGTATATTCTGTAGTAATCTATCTAAAACTCTAAGAAAAAAAATAATAAAATTTGAAACAATATAATAACGCGTATTTTATATATATACAGCATCACAAGCCCTCCACCTCTGGGTCGCGAGTTCGAATCGCCTGTGGGTCATTTGCCAGGCAATGCGATTTCTGCGATTACTCCACCAATAAACCTGGCGCTTCCTTACATGACCTTTACTGTTAATATGACGTTAAACTAATAATACCCTGAACCCAACTTGTTCAAATAAAGAAGACAGATGTGAAATATTTACCTTTGTGATGACATACACACACGACTCGTCCAATTTATAATTAACCGTAATATACATTACACGTTATGTCTATAAACAAAGTGAAAATCATATGTATAAATTAGTACCAGTTAAAACATGCGTTTCGTATTTTCAGATTCGGATATGATCATAGAACGAAGAAGCACTGATAGTGAGTATTAACTAGGCGATGCCGATTATCATATTTCTATTCTATCCCCCGCTTTCACATCGACGGGGATCTTTATCTGGGTGTGTTCACACGTCTGTCACATTTTTGTTTCCTCCGTCTAAAAACCGATATGACGGCAGTACTCAGTAAACACATCATTACATGAGGGTTACATGAGAAAAAGTTTTCCTACTGATGTTACCATGTATAATGTTTAGTTGGGAACCTTCAATCCTGATTGTTCGGTTCTTTTTTGCACTCCATTAGACTTTTAAATATTGACCAATTTCAACGACATTTAACTTTTGGCTGCGTTACGGATAAATGCATTGAAATATTATTGTTGACAATCGGTACATGTATATCATTTCTCTAAAGAATAATTCTGTGTAATTGGAAAGGTTTTGATTATAGCAATACAATAACACTTTACATTGTTTGTAATACAGCTTGAAGGAACCATTTAGGAAAAAGAAAATCGAAAAGCAAAACATAAATGATGTGATTTATTATGAGAGATCGAATGGCATTGATGTTATATATGCATATAAATTAATACCAGTTCTAAATCAGAAATTTCAATTTTGTATTTATCTCTAGGTGACTCGAGCTCCAGTAGCAGTGAAGGTAATGGTATTGTAATAAAAATGAAGCCATATCGCCATCATTTAGATACAAAACTGATATTTTGATACAAGTATGAAACGCAGAAGTCTTGGCTCTATACTTTTTGTAATTGTATATATTGTGTAATAATCCATTTGAGTAAATTATGCTCTATCTTAATAAAACAAATCTAAGAAAAGATTCACAAAATTGAAACAATATAACAACGCGTATTACAAAGCTGTGTATATCATGTTTGTTCAAATGAAAGGGCCGCGTTGGCCGAATGGAACAAAGATGTCTCGACATATTATCACAAGCCCTCCACCTTAAACTCGTGAGTTCGAATCCCATGTGGGGCAGTTGCCATGTACTGACCGCTGGTCGGTATGTTTTCTCCGGGTACTCCATTTTTCCTCCACCAATAAACTTGAAACGTCCTTGCATGACCTTTACTGTTAATATGACGTTAAACTAATAATACCCTGAACCCAACTTGTTCAAATGAAGAAGACAGATGTGAAATATTTACCTTTGTGATGACATGCACACACGACTCGTCCTATTTATAATTAACCCTAACATACATTACAAGTTATGTTTATAAACAAAGTGAAAATCATATGTATAAATTAGTACCAGTTAAAACATGCGTTTCGTATTTTCAGATTCGGATATGATCAGAGAACGAAGAAGCACTGATAGTGAGTATTAACTAGGCGATGCCGATTATCATATTTCTATTCTATCCCCCGCTTTCTCACCAACGGGAAACTTCATCTTGGAATGTTCATACTTCTGTCACGCGTTTGTTTGCGTTCTCTCTAAAACTGTCAATATTGACCGATATGTAGGCAATGTCCAGTAGACATATCACGGGTTATACGAAAAAAAAGGTTGGTTCTTTTTCGCACTCTTAAGACTTTAAATGTTAACCAATTTCAACATTTAACCAGTGGCTGCGTTACGGGTAAATGCATTGAAATATTGTTTTCGACAATCAGTATATTAACTCTCTTAAGTATAATTTGGTGTAATAATTATTGTGAATGTTGTGATTATAGCAAGAAAAAATACACTTGTACATTGTTTGTAATACAGCTTGAAGGAACCATTTAGGAAAAAGAAAATAGAAAGGAAAAAAACCCATTAATGGTGTGATTTATTATGAAAGATTGAATGGTATTGTTGTTATATATCTATATAAATCTATACCAGTTCTAACTTAAATTTCAATTTTGTATCTATCTTTAGGTGACTCGAGCTACAGTAGCAGTGCAGGTAATGATATTTTAATAAAAATGTTAACCAATTTCTACGAACTTTGATCAATGGATTTGTTACGGGATATTGCATTGTAATAAAGTTTGAGAGACCATTTAGAAAACTTCCTCGAATACTTTCCCCTTCGTCGAACTGATCGCACGGTCCTGACAGTGTCCCTATATTGCATCTATTAAAACCCCAGATAGCTCGAACATCTTTTTGTTGATAACCCCCTATTCCTCGAACAGAAATAAATCCTCGTTTCTTTAAATAAATAGTATTAAACCATGTATTCGTCGAACAGGTTTTCGGCCTCTTGAGAAATTTATCGATAGTCGATCGTGACCAAGATCGGATGAGTCTACCCTGTATTCCTCGAACTATTGATCTGGTCCCCTGTTGTTCGAGTTATAGGGGTTTTACTGTATATGTATATAAATTTATACCAGTTCTAAATCTGCATTTTTTTGTGTGTTTATCTTTAGGTGACGAGAGCTCCAGTAGCAGTGCAGGTAATGATATTTTAATAACAATGAAGCCATATCGCCATCATTTAGATACAAAACTGATACTTTGATACCAGTATGAAACGGAAAAGTGTCGGCTCTATATTTTTTTTATATATATATTGTGTAGTACTCCATTTGAAAGTCTAAGAAAAGATTCACAAAATTCAAACAATAACAACGCGTATTTCATAGAGTTGTTAAGATGTCTCGAAATATTACCACAAGCCCTCCAACTCTAGGTCGCGAGTTCGAATCCCATATGGGTCAGTTGCCTGATACTGACCGCTGGTCGGTAGTTTTTCTGCGATTACTCTGGCTTTCCTCCACCAATAAACCTGGCACGTCCTTACATGACCTTTACTGTTAATATGGCGTATAAACTAATCGAACCCAAAACCCACCTTGTTTCAATGAAGAAGACATTTGAAATATTTACCTATTGGATGACATACACACACGACTCATTCTATTTATTATTAGTATAACATACATGTTTATGAACAAAGGGAAATGATACATGTATATATATATATTATTCCGAATTTGCATATTACAGAGTTATCTGCACTTGTGGGTAGGTATTGATTGTGACGTCATGTGTTTAAGAGCGTAGCGTCATATGTTTCGGAGAAAACAATGTGAATTGCACTCACAAAATAATGACGTAACAATTGATACCTACCCGCAAGGGAGCTAACTCTGTAATATGCAAAGACGGAATAAATTTGTACGAGTGATTATTAGTTAGATGATGACAAATATCGTATTTCTATTCTATCCCCGGATTTCACACCAACAGGGATCTTCATCTGGGTTTGTTCATACGTCAGTCACGTTTTTATTTCCTCTCTCTAAAAGCCGTCAATATTGACCGATATGAAGGCAATGTTTAGTAGACATATCACGGGATACACGAGAAAAAAAATCATCCTGACGTTGCCGTGGTTAACTTTTACACAAAGTCATAATAATTGGGAACCCTCAGTCCTGATTGGTCGGTTCTTTTTCGCACTCTTAAGGCTTATAAATGTTGCCCAATTTCAATAACCTTTATTCAGTGGATTTGTTACGGGATATGCATTGAAATACCTATGTTGACAATCACATAGGAAAAAATCAGTACGTGATTTCTGTTCAATATAATCTTGTGTCATTTTTAAGTATGTGATTATAGCAAAACAAATATATTGTTTGTTATAAATCTTGAATAAATTATTTAGAAGTCGCTGTTTATAAGTGTATTAGCAATTTTAGTATATCTTTTGCACGATTTCCAACGAAGCATTTTAAAATTCGATGAAGCTAAATCTGTTACATAACCGCGAAGCAAAATATGACATATATGTATTGTACTACGTTCCTTATGAAATATATAACAAGAAATATTGACAAATTTCACGACATTGTTAAGTATTTTGATTGATACTGTTGAAATTCCAAATCGTTGATCAGTACGATTAAGTATGTATAACATGTATGCTCTACCCATACCCGAGCCAAAGTCATGTTAAGCAAGTGCAATATTATACATAACCGCTGAGGAGTAGGTGAAATGTGTAATGGCGAACAGCAAGCGAGTTTGAACATTTCACATACATTTCACTACAGTGGGCTTTTCTGGCATGTGACAGTAAAACCAACTAATCTAATTTCCATTTGAACTGGTTTGTTTCCGATATATATGCAAATTTTAATGTTTTCTTAGACTGAATTATCCCTTTAAAATAATTTTGACGTGCATGTACATGTATAACCATTTAAGAAACCAGAAAGGACAAAGCCTTCAGGATCTTATTTATTATGAAATATATTCAATATCAGTCACTTTGCGTATGTATGTAGATTAATACTTGTTGTAAATCAGATTTTTCGATTTTGCATTCAACGTTTAGATGATGGGAGCTCCGATACCAGTGAAGGTAACTATATTTAATGAAATCCACGAGAAATGCACGTAAAAGTAAGATATCGGCCAATTCGACAATCAAATCCACGACAAATCCATGTAAAAGCAAGATATCAGCTAGTTTTACAAAACAATGTAGGTATATTTTCCTTTATTTTATCTGACAAATAGTTCAACCCTACGTTGTATATGGCTGCCTATGTTATAATTATGATCGTTCTGTCGTTATAGGGTCAAACGAAAGCATGTAAGAACAAGACGGTAAGTAAGTAATTACAGTTTGGAATTTGTTTGGAATTTGTATGACTTCACTTTCGTCTATTGATGATTTTGTATACAGGCTACACCAAGATGAACGTTTCATCTCTATATATTTGTATTTCATTACGTAATTTAATGCAATTGTCTTCTTTGAGGCTAGCTGATCAAATTTTCTTTTAAATTAAACGTCATCTATAAGCTAAGTTGTAAAAGTTAAATCATAAAATAAAATATAAGTGATGCTATGAAATTTGTACTTTAAATCATTTATTATGAAACTCACCCAGGATGGTGATTTAGTTTTAAATATGTCTAGTGTGTATGTACATTGCTACATATAACATTTAGTTTTGATAAAATTGGTTCATGGTCACATTTTCATTGTTCGTGAAAAGGGTCCTTTGAAATAAAACCCCACATGATTGCAATGATATGAATACATTGTTATTGTCAATCTTATTCTACTATTTTGAATGCTTACGCATTGAATAGTGAGTCATGTTTTGCGTTTTCTTTTCAGCAGAATCCGTACACCAACACATACAGCTGTCAAACTTGGTATGGAAAGGTTGAAAACATAAAAGAAGACACGGATCTTATCATTGTTGGCCAGTCGTGATGTTTGAGAGATCGCAAGTTGGGAAGTCTCGAAATTGCAATGAAAAACGTTATATTTCATTTATATAATTCAATGTATGATCATGAAATCTAGAGAAAAAATGCTTGTAAGATACACCCAAATATATTCTGTGCTTTGACCATTCGTTATTTTTTTTATTCAATTACAGTTTGTATGCCTTTTTCTGAACATTTCTTTCCTTGATCGAAAATTTTATTGCTTAGATACAGATTCACTTGAAGTCGCTAGATATTTGTAGATTGGAAGGTTAAATGCCGCATAAATGGGGTTTTAACATTTAAACCATGATGTCGATATATGCCTTCGAAGAAGTGCTAAAAGTGTAAGATACGAAATAACGAAATAACTCATCCGCAATTTTCCATGGGTTACTATCACTGTCGTTATATCCACCCCAGAAGTATCGAGGATGATACAAGTAAGAACTCAAATCCCCCTTTAATTAAACAAAGAAAAAAGAACCGGCAGCATTTGAACAGCTTTTGATACTTAAAACTTCAATACAAAGTTCGTGAATTAAAGTGTTATAAAATCTTACCAAGGTTTTACTTAGTAGTACAGGTATAGTGGACAGACCGTGAAGGGACACCTAATACCTTGTGTTTAAACCAGCATCGTCGGATAACGAAATTTCTAATACTTGGCATTGAACTGCAAATATACGGCCTCGGATAAAAACTTTGCAACCATGGTTTCCGATTGCTTACCAGTGATTTCAGATTCTATATTTCCCTTCGGATCCCTGACTACCGATGCAATATTAGAGTAGAATAAGTCGCCCTAGACTATGGATTAAAACTAAGTGATAATGACAACACTGTGGATATGCACACTTAAATTGGAAAACGATAGAATTAAAGATACAAAAAATAAGGTTAAGATTTATCGCTGCTGACATTGTACATATCTGCCTGTATCATTTATCGTTCAATCATTGAATTTTGGATACAAAGAAAGTGTGAATACATCCCGTATCGTGATGTGATCAGAAATGTAACACACTAGTAGTCATCATCATTACGTGATTCATATCCTTTTTACGTCGTGTTTTGACATATCCATGCCGGGTTTTTTTCCGACCTGTCGTTTGTGGTATTAGCACCAATAATAAACGTTTGTAAAAACAGGCTGTAAAAGCGTTGGGAAAAGCAGGAGTTCATCTGCAATTACTGACATAAAATAAAAGTTCAAGGTTCAAGTAATGTCACTTTCATCCATTACTTAATATGTCAATGTAAAAAGGATCTATGCTCAGATCCCGCATCGGTAAAATAAAGACGTGCTCAAGTGAAACTTACATGCTCATCTAAAACGCATTATGTGCTCATGTAGAAGAAAATAGTGTTCACACTACGTAAACATACGCGTGTATTTTTACTTTACGGACTGTCCGTACACAATGAAACAAATCTCATTCTTCACAAAACGGTTTACATAAACATGTTAAGAAAATAAATATTTTTTATCCTACATAAAAATATTTCTGGTCATAAACAAGATATTTGGCCGCTTTTAAAAGTAAGTAAAGAAAAAAATAGTTCACTCTATATTACAAGAGATCCCAAAAGGATCTTGGCGCCCACCTAAGAATGATATATATGTTTGTCTGACAATTGAAAGCGGGATCTTGCCTTTGCTTTTCAAACTTTGATCATCAAAATCCAAGAAGGAGGCCAGTCGGACGGCCATATCTAAGATCGATCAATCCAAAAATGAGCAACCTAGTTGCCTAGGGGAACCTACATATGAAATTTGAGACAGATCCCTTCAGTACTTTCCGAAAAATAGCGTAAACAAACTTCAAATACCAAAATCCAAGATGGCAGCCGGTTGGTCATCTTGTTCACCGATCGTTCCCAAAACGCGGTATGCACAACTAGGGCCCTAGAGAAACCTATATATTAAATATGAGACAGATCCCTTCAGTACTTTCTGAGAAATAGCGGTAACAAACTTTTAACAATCAAGATCCAAGATGGCTGCTTGACGGCCATCTTAATCGGTCCCAAAATGCGATGTGCGCAACTAAGGCCCTAGGGGAACCTACAGATGAAATTTGAAAAAAACTTAAGCACTTCCTGAGAAATAGCAGTAACAAATCGAACGGAAGGATGGATCACGGACGAAAGGCGATTAGAACAGTCCATCATCTGATGATAAGGTCAAGGCCTTTTTTCAACAAAATTAGTTGCCCTTAATTCCAGCATGTCACAGGCCCAATATCAGATCTCTAGACCTCTTAGTTGTTCAAAAGAGGTCGTTTAAATATTTTAGCTATTTTGACCCATGTGACATTCAAAGCAAAACAAGGTCATTCATTTGAACAAACTTGGTAGCACTTCATGCCAGCATGTCACGGGCCTAATATCAGGTCTGGTCATTAGGCCTCATACTTATTCAAAAGAAGTTGTTTGAATATTTAACCATTTTGACCACTGTGACCTTGAATGAAGGTCAAGGACATTCAATTGAACAAACTTCGTAGCACTTCATGCCAGTATGTCACAGGCCCAATAGGCCTCATAATTATCCATAAGAAGTTATTCAAAAGGTTTTAGCCCTTTTTACCCATGTTACCTTGAATGGTGGTCAAGGGCATTCATTTGAACAAACTTGGTAACTCTTCATGCTAGCATGTCACATGCCCAATATCCTGTCTATAAGTTATTCACAAGAAGTTGTTTAAAGATTTTAGCCTTTTTGACCCCCGATATGGAATGAAGGTCAAGGAAATTCATTGGAACAAGTTGGTAGCCCTTTATTCCAGCATGTCACAGGCTCGATATCAAATATCTAGGCCTCTTAGTTATTGACAAGAAGTTATTTAAAAACAATTGGTCTTCCTGACCCTTCGTTACAGATGACCTAATTACAATGAGGTTGAGGCTAGGTTCACACTTGAGTAGTTCATTGTTTTCATTATGGGTTGTAACAGTCACTCAAACAACATCGTTTTTTCTTCACATTTTATTTCTGATTTTGACAATAATACACTTAAATCTGTTGTGTAGATATAGATATTTAAAATGTCATACTTCATTGTATGAAACAATATCATGTATTTAATAAAAAAAAAATGTGATTTTATTAATTCATATAAAGAAAACAGGTTACCTATAAACCGTAGGCTTATAAACATTCTGTGTAAAATAGCTCAACAACATTGGGTTATTATGACAAAGCCAGACCCAGGGTATATATAAATAGGAAATGGACACTTACCGATAAGACCGGACATCGATCTAAATTTATCATGATAAAACTTTTTTAAGAAAAGAGGTTTAACATTTATCTAAACGTTTTAATGTTAAACTGCAAATCAGATTGTAATACATTTTTTTCACATATTCAACCGTGATTTAATTTGCAACTAAAGATAAAATATTAACTTTTATAATATTATATTAGTTGTATCCTAGCCTGTTAATTGAAATACATACTGGGACCCAATCAGTAGTCATGTCGATACTACTGTGCGTCCAGTTTTTCGAATGTCTGGAGCTGTTAACGCATACTTCATGATGACGTTTTGTTTATGTGGAAATAATATGTTTCGGGACATGCAATTCCTAAATCACGACCACTGTTCCTTCACGACCACCGGTAGGGTCCCAGTATACATAAACTTTTATTACAGTAACGACATTTACTGTAGTTTTTAAGTTTTATACAGGATATGTAAGATTTCTTGGTTATATATAATACCGAATATTTAAAATTGGCACATAAAACATATTAAAGCATTCAATCAATCTAATATGAGAAACATATCAGCACTGCACACAGACATCAAATAACATCAATAGGAAGTCGTTATTGTATCTAAAGTCACCTGTTTACATTATCGTCACTGTAAACGATGTAGTTGTATTCAGACAATACTTGTATGAACTTGGATCGGTATTGCTAATATTAAATTCAATAGCATTGGGTAAATTAATACAAATAATTAGCCAGAATACCGATTAAAGGACAGATTTTTTTATGAGTTTACCTGTAAAATGATTTTATGTAATACTTGCAGTTTATAGAGACTAGCATTATTACCAGATGTACTTTTTGTTAAGTTTCTATCAAAGGCAGAATATTTTCCTTCGCAATTTGAATAATACCAATATTTCTTTGATTAAAAGACCATCAATTTGTTTATGTGGACGGATAACTGTATTGCTGAAAAACTCAAACCTTTGAAATGAAAATGACGTGTAGAACCATAATCGTTATCGTTTGAGAGTTGTGAAGTTGTCGTCGATAAAAAAGCAAACCCCTTAGCCTCATCTACCTTGGTTATTGTTGAAAGCAATACAAAACGTGTTGTGTATTGGTAATAATACATGGTTTATAATACATTGTACCATAACCGCCGGGTATTTAGAAATATTGATCCTGGTTAACAAGAACAGGCAACGGCTTCACCACCAAACTTAACATATACATGTATATATAGTAAAGATTCAACAGTTTACATAAAGTCTCTAGTTTTTTGCTTTGTTTTTTTGTGTGTGTATACATTAGAAACATATTTACATTGTACATAGAGATTGGAAACTCCTTCTTTATCTATGTTGACAGGCAGAGGGACCTCCAGTTTACGGGCATTTTGCCTTGGCTAACTTCTTTTAAGTGTAGTTTTTTAAACATGATATTTCTGCATCAATACTAAGGTTATACATTATATCATGTTTTGATATGACCAATTGTCCCGATTAATATGATCTAATATGATTTTTGAAAGTTTGAAAATTACCAATTTTACCTGGTTTTTCGAAAATCAGTTATTCATAACCGGAAATGCATTTTGTTTTGTTAGTATGTAAGTTAAATTATTATTTTTTCTTTCCAAAATCGTACTCAAACCATCTGAAAATTAATGAACTTTTGTAAAATATCAAAGTTATTCTCCTGTATATAATTATTTAAAGGTATATCTAAAAAAAAACCTAAGCACATACAGAGGTACCTGACTGCCGATCATGAAAATGGCAGAGTTGCCAATCTCTATGTATATATATGTTTCTGGTATATACAGTGTATATATATATATATATATATATATATAAAGCTAGTATACTGTACAGGTGAATGTTAATACTCGTAGACAAATCACAGATAAATGGTAACAAGACGATAAATACTGATATCTTTTCAACAATTAGAGAATTAAAAACTAACAAAGTTTGAGAGAGAAAAAAAGGACAAAATCAGCATTAGACACTATTCAATATCATAATGATACTTCATGCTGAATAGAGTCACACTATACACATGCAGTGTAAAATCTTAACAATATACATGTAAGTGCATAATCTTAATTTCAACTTCAATGAACATGATTAGGGATATTAACTGCTCTATACTCTAATACATTGTGTAAGCTTGCCAAAGTGAAATAAAGGGAGGTAATAAATCAGAATGCAGGAGGTTAACCCAACAATGTGATTAAATTAAGTAATGCTTACATGTTATAACAAGACAGAATAAATAACCTTGTACGTCAGAATTAAGTATGACCTATAACAAATTGTAGGATCAGAACACTTAATATAAACAATAAGTATTAGTTGATAAAACTAATGTTGTAGACAAGTAAGTTATCATTCATGAAAATCATTAAGGATGTATATATTTTGTGTTAGTGTACTTCAACCACAAGGCGCCATAATATCACAATCCATCAGAGTTAGCTCCCTTGCAGGTAGGTATCCATTGAGACGTTATTATTTTGTGAGCACAATTCACGTCATTTTCTCCGAAAATTGTGTCACAATCATTACCTACCTGCAAGTGCAGATAAATGTAATATGTAAATGCAGAATACACAACATGTAAAGATCTGGTTAAACTATAAAGCTTTGGATAGTTTATTTTGTAAAACAAAGCATGTAACCAGACTTTAAATATCATACTGTTGGTGACATGGTTTTGGTAAAATTGTGACTGAATGTCACACCATAGCTCACATATACCTACCTTATGATAAAAGGAGGTCTAATATGAGGTAAGGTAAATTAATACATAGGGTAAGTTTCGTTACATACAGTAAAACCTGTCATATCGTCCATCTCTGTACAACAGACACCTGCTAAATAAGACCTCTCACAAATAATCAGTTTCACCACAATGATTAAACCTGTATACAATGACTGCCTGGCTATAACGACCTCTGTCTATTGGGTGGTATTTATAGACAGGTCTGACTGTACATATATCACATGTATTTATAGACAGGTCTGACTGTACATATATCACATGTATTTATAGACAAGTCTGACTGTACATATATCACATGTACTTATAGACAGGTCTGACTGTACATATATCAGATGTTCTTATAGACAGGTCTGACTGTACATATATCACATGTATTTATAGACAGGTCTGACTGTACATATATCACATGTATTTATAGACAGGTCTGACTGTACATATATCACATGTACTTATAAACAGGTCTGACTGTACATATATCACATGAACTTATAGACAGGTCTGACTGTACATATATCACATGTACCTATAGACAGGTCTGACTGTACATATATCACATGTATTCATAAACAGGTCTGACTGTACATATATCACATGTATTTATACACAGGTCTGACTGTACATATATCAGATGTACTTATAGACAGGTATGACTGTACATGTATTTTCATGTGTTAGTGGTGTTGGTCTGGGTTTTGGTGTCGACGATATCATCATAGCTGGGTGGAGCCGAGTCAGGGTATTGCTTGAAGTTTGTCTGGTCATCTGTAAAAAGAAATGGTGAAATTTTTAATTATGATGTCTGACATAAGCTATACATTCAATTGGATAGTATATGTAGTATCTGGGTGGCTCAGGTACATGTATTCATATTCAACCGATATTGTATATTTTTCTTCTGATGTTTGATTATTTACACTGTATAAACTAAGTAATACAATTAGATGTAACAAGATGTACACAGAGAAACTACATATACAATCAACATAGGGGCAAACAACTTCAATAATCAAAATCCATAAATTTCAACTGATGACCATGATGTTTTCTATTTAATCCCAGATTGTGATATGCTTTACTATGGAATAAGTCAACTTGCACCTGAAAGTTAATTTAAAGAAAGAGCTTTCAATATATATTAAGATGGAGTATAATGGCATTTATAGATATACTTTCAGTATAACTAGAGGAACCTTCAAGTGAAATGTGAGAATGAAAGATCCCTTCAGAACAATCTGAGAAATAGTGATAACAAAAATTGTTTACAGAGGGGCGGATGGACGAATAGATGGATAGACAGACAAACAGATGATGGAAAAGCATCTTGAATAGCCTAATGAAATAGCACTATGAAATAACGACTCCAATATGATATAACAAATACTTCAAAAGCTATGCATGCATTTTATTATTATGTAGCTCTTATAGTGCACCAAGGAAACTGTCATACCAAAATAGATGAGTATCAAGCTGTTTTTTCCTATTGGTGAATATGTTTTCTTTGTTTAACGTCTTATTAACAACCAGGGTCATTTTAACCTTTTAAGGCCATGCCAGGTTTAGGAGAAAGAGAAGAAAAGTCAAGATTATAATCTTGAATGAAAGTCAAGGTACTCATTTGAACAAACTTGGTAGTTCTTTATCCAAGCATGCTATAAGTGAAATTACAGGACTTTAAAGGTCTCCAAGATTTGGATAAGTTGTTTGAATGGAAAGTTTGACGCCGGACATGTACAGCCGATGGATGGACGACGGACCCGCACCACAGCATAAGCTCACTTGCCTTTTGGACAGGTGTGCTAACAATGTGTAGCATAAACACCGGTACCCCTTTCCATGAATTTAACAATGGTTTTTTCAGCATGTGATACCTCTACCATCAGCATTGTATCCCATATTACAGGAACCTACAAGTAATTTACATGTGAATCACTACATAATAATGTGTCATGAGTTAGGTGCATTATTGCAGCCCATATTCCTTAGTGAAGAATGTGCATGCAAATGAAACACACCTTGCTGTCAATTAATATATAAAAATTATATGAACTTGTAACAATTTGTATGCCGTTTTTCAAGATTACTTGGAGGAGAAAAAACAACACCAACCAAAGGGTCAGTGACTGACAACTGTCCACATGTGTCCTTAACTAGCTACTAGAGTGCTCTTCAGTGACTGACAACTGGTCACATGTGTCCCTAACTAGCTACTAGAGTGCTCTTCAGTGACTGACAACTGGCCACATGTGTCCTTAACTAGCTACTAGAGTGCTCTTCAGTGACTGACAACTGTCCACATGTGTCCTTAACTAGCTACTAGAGTGCTCTTCAGTGACTGACAACTGTCCACATGTGTCCTTAACTAGCTACTAGAGTGCTCTTAGTTAATATCTACATTCTGAAACCATTCTGCTTTAAAGGTACATGTTTCAAAAAAAAAAAAAAAAAATTCTTTGAATAATAATTAAAACATCTATATTGATGACCTAAGATGAAGTTACCACATCAAACAAATACAAGCTATAAAATTCCTTGTGCAAATCTATGTTAACATTGAAGTTTCATATGAATTTTAATTTAAAATAACTTACTTTGAATTTCTGAGTAAGCTGGTGGGTGAATTGGCTGCTGAGTTGGGTACACATGAGAAGGCCCTCTGTAACCAGTCTGTGCACCTGTTGAGGGTAATGTTCCTGGATTGTTTCGTGACGATCGGTTCAGAGAAACCATTTCTTCGCCTTGTTCATTGTCAATCTCTCCAGCCCGCCTTATTACAAGGCCGTCTCTACCAATGAACTGCCCATCTCTACCAAAAGTTCCTTGTCTAGATCTTCGTCGACGGTTAATGATGACCGACGCCATCAGGGCAACCATAATAGCGGACCCGATACCTCCCATCAGCCTGTACATTACCTGTGGTAGTCGTTCTGTCGGCACCGGTCTTGCACCTGCAACAAAGAAGTCAGTATATTTGGAATGACAGCAAGTTTGATACTTAAAGGCCCACTACCTTTCCACGGACCATGGACGAAAGGCGATTTGAATAGTCCACCATCTGATGATGGTGGGCTTAAAATGGGAATGCAAAAAAAAAATTGATAATTTTGTAGAGAAGCAAAAGTTATTAACTTACCCTTTCTTAATAATTTAATTTAAATTAATTAAATGCTAATTTTCATAACCCGGGTTGTTTTATGTTTCCTGCTGTCGTCATGTTTAATATTGACATGTTATATAATCTACAGTACTCACGTTTGCTTGGGATATATGGTGTTTGAGTTATTTTCAGGTACACACGAGAATTAGACTTCCTTGTACTGGTAGAAAACTGCAATGCTAGTGTATATCTTTTTTGGGCACAATAGGTTATATTTCCTTTATTATCAGAAGCTGTGAAGTACTGGAAATAAAACAATGAAATATAACTAATTTTTATTTTAATATCAAATGTCAGTTCTTGTAATATATATATGAATAACATTTTATTTATGGAGTGAGACATGTACATGTATACATAAGTATTAAGAGACCCAATGGAGCCTAAAGGTTACCTGTGGGTTAATACCTGACTATCACTTTAAAATGTTTGAACACTATTACCTTGGTAAATGCATATATCGTCTATAAATACTGGCATCAAGATAGGCCATTTTTATACTTTAACAGTTTTATTTGTATCTAAACCAGATCTATGAATTAAGAATGCTGCAGTGGTTTAATAAGCAAAAGGGGATAACTACAATAATAATAACATGTATCAAGTTGTTGACTACATCAAAGAAGCAGAAATAATTAGAAATTGTAAGTTTCCTATGAACATGTATTTCAACAAGTCAATTGACCTTGAAAGATCGAGTGCTTCATCAAGCATGCTGCATGCATGCTTGAGATGTTTTATTTGAAGGTTTTCACCCATTTGACAAGGTCAAGGTCATTCATCTGAACAAACTCGGTAGCCATTCATCCCAGTATACTAAAGACCCAATATCAGGTGTCTTGGGCTCTTAATGCCTATTTGACCCATGCGACCTTAAATGAAGCGGTTATATTTATAATTTTTATGGTAATTTCCATAGTTAGAACACATATATATATAGTTATATGTATATCAGTAGAGCTCACCTTAGTGTCTTCATTGTAAGACGTCCCTGACAGAAAAGTCAGAATAAATCGCTTATCCTTTACATCATATCTCCATGCGTTAGCACATAATGTGTTTTCATAACTTGGATCATTTTCTATGTAGATGGTGCAGTCAATTTTAAGAACATCTCCTTTCCATCGTATATCATGTGACCCAGATCTCAGTCTGATGTAGGTACCACAACTATCCTTTGTGACTGTAAAAAAAGCCAATCATCTATTAAAATATATCTCTTTATTTTTTTTTTCTATTCTTTGGGTCATTTCTTGAATGGTTCAATTTGAAGGAATTTCAAAAAAAATAAAAATAGCACCAGTGTTTTCCCATCAGGATTTTTTCCTGCTGGTCCTAAGGACAAGCTGACCCTAAAAGTTAATGGTCCTGACTGAAGTTACTGGTCCTTACAAAGTTACAATTCATCCTTGTAGTTAGTTTATATAATTGCTAGCAAAGTAACAGTTTTACTAACAATATATATCTGCATATCCGGATTAGTATGGTAGGCTCTCAACAAAGTTGACTGAAAACCAGAATATTACCAAAATTTGTTTTGTACAGGTTGATCTTCAACCTTTCTGCAATTCTACTGCCATTTTTGTTTTGTATACATGTATCTTCTATCTGGACCAAAAGTTGGCGGTTAAAGGACCAGCTACATGGAAAAATTGTCTGCCCGACTACTAAAGGTGCCAGTCACAGGCAGAAGGACAGGCGTTAATTTCGAAAGCTGAATTGCACTGATATATTTTTTTAGCAATATTTTAGATTTTTACTTTGTTTATTATAAACGTTACAGTATTTAATTACTGATGAATACTTTACCTGTAGTGCTATCACCTCCCCTGACTAATGGGACGAGAACAAACAACAGAATGGCCAGAAAGTTTGGCTCCAGACACTGTACTGCAGAGCCCCACATGTTGGTCAGTAATGAGTAAACCAGCAATCAAATTTATGACACCATCTGAAACACAAGACTGTGCATAATAATCTGTATTTGTGTATGTATACCATTCATTATAGTATATTATACTATAGTACTGTATTCGCTGTAATTAGCACCCTTCCCCAAATAAGTGTCGCTCACTTTTCTGGAGAAGACTCAGGAGTTGAAGTTGCCCCTTTCATTGGATTTAACAATGTGTACATAGTATAAACGCCCCTTTCCATGGATTTAACAAGGGCCCAATGGGCCTGAATCGCTCACCTGCTATCTGGTAATCATGGTTCATACTTAACAAATAGGAGGCTCAATAAGAATTTATATCATGTCCCAGCACATCACAGGCCAAATATCAGGTCTGTACGCCTCATGGTTATTAAATAGAAGGATTAAAGATTTTAGCCTATTTGAACCCTGTGACCTCGAATGAAAGTCAAGGTCATAAATTTGAACAAACTTGGCAGCTCTTCAACCCAGTATGTCACAGGCACAATATCAGGACTCTTGGCCTTTTGTTTATTAAGAAGAAGTTGTTTAAAATTTTTAGCCTATTTGAACCCTGTGACCTTGAATGAAGGTCAAGGTCATATATATATGCGAACAAAATAACTAGCCCTTCATCCTAGTATGTCACAGGCCCAATATCAGGTCACTAGGCCCCTTAGGAATTATGAAGAAGTAAAGAGTTTAGCCTACTTGACCCCTGTGACCTTAAATGCAGTCAAGGTCCTTCATTTGAACAAACTTTGTAGCTCTTTATACCAGCATGTCACAGGCCAAATATCAGGTCCCTAGGCGTCTTGGTTATTAAGAAGAAGTCATCTAAAGATTTTAGCCTATTTGACCCCTGTGACCTTGAATGAAGGTCAAGGTCATTCACTTGAACAAATTTGAGAGCCCTTCCTCCCTGCATGTCACAGGCCAAATATCAGGTCTTTAGGTCTCTAATATAAGTTATTAAGAAGAAGTTGTTTGAAAATTTTAGCCTATTTGACCCCTGTGACCTTGAATGAAGGTCAAGGTCATTCATTTTAACACACTTGGTAGCTCTACATCCCAGCATGCCACAGGCCAAATATCATGTTTCTAGGCCTATTGGTTATTAAAAAGAAGTCAGTTAAAGATTTTCACTTATTTGACCCCTGTGACCTTGAATGAAGATCAAGGTCATTCATTTGAACAAACTTGGTAGTTCTTTATCCCAGCATGCTATTAAAGAAATTTCAGGACTTTATAGGTCTCCAAGATTTGGATAAGTTGTTTAAATTAGGGCTGTTATGAGTACCCGAGTACCCTGTTACGGTTCGGGTTGGGGATGTAACCGGGTCAAAAAATGTGTTCCCGGGTACCCGTCAAAATAGGTCAATTCGTCTGGATGTACGTAAAAAGTCGTTAACTGATATCAAAAGTATTACAAAATCCAACTCATTTGTTTTTATTTTCACTTACCAAGGATGACACCTTATCTTTTCAATACATTTCATTTCTCATGGCCGTCTTTTGATGCGAGAACAATCTACTTGACGGACATGTGAAATTAAATAGGTCACACTATAGTCATATCCGATAACACAAGAGACCGTCCGAATGTAGTACTTCCTGTTGCGCATGTGCAAAAACATTTCCTCTGGGACTGGTATATGCTACAGACACGCTGGTTAGACTGACACTTTACGGCAGCTCATTAGTAATTATGAATGTCAAATAGAAATGAAGTAGACAATTAACGACTGAAGCTATCTTTACTGAACTTACATATGATTTCATTGAATCTCCGTCGATCAACCAATCTTTCCAAACAACAAACACAACGTAACCCAATTTGTTACAAAAGCAGTCGATCTGTGTCGAGTACCCGGGTACGGGTCGGGTACTAAAATTCGGTTACCCAGGGACAAAATTTAGTACCCGTGACAGCCCTAGTTTTGATGAATGTTTCACATTATTTATTTACAAATTACACTCTATATTGTACTTTCATGATTGGTCCCCCAAACATGACTTATATTTCCATAAATTCCTTTTATATTTTACTCGCCAAAAATCGCGATATTATCGTGACGATATCGTACACTATTACTTGGTAAATGCATATATCGTCTATAAATACTGGCATCAAGATAGGACTTTTTATTTTAACGTTTATTTGTATCTAAACCAGATCTATGAATTAAGAATGCTGCAGTGGTTTAATAAGCAAAAGGGGATAACTACAATAATAATAACATGTATCAAGTTGTTGACTACATCAAAGAAGCAGAAATAATTAGAAATTGTAAGTTTCCTATGAACATGTATTCACACAGTCAATTGACCTTGAAAGATCGAGTGCTTCATCAAGCATGCTGCATGCATGCTTGAGATGTTTTATTTGAAGTTTTTCACCCATTGACAAGGTCAAGGTCATTCATCTGAACAAACTCGGGTAGCCATTCATCCCAGTATACTAAAGACCCAATATCAGGTGTCTTGGGCTCTTAATGCCTATTTGACCCATGCGACCTTAAATGAAGCGGTTATATTTATAATTTTTATGGTAATTTCCATAGTTAGAACACAATAATATATAGTTATATGTATATCAGTAGAGCTCACCTTAGTGTCTTCATTGTAAGACGTCCCTGACAGAAAAGTCAGAATAAATCGCTTATCCTTTACATCATATCTCCATGCGTTAGCACATAATGTGTTTTCATAACTTGGATCATTTTCTATGTAGATGGTGCAGTCAATTTTAAGAACATCTCCTTTCCATCGTATATCATGTGACCCAGATCTCAGTCTAATGTAGGTACCACAACTATCCTTTGTGACTGTAAAAAAAAACAATCATCTATTAAAATATATCTCATTATTTTTTTTCTATTCTTTTGGTCATTTCTTGAATGGTTCAATTTGAAGGAATTTCAAAAAAATTAAAAATAGCACCAGTGTTTTCCCATTAGGATTTTTTCCTGCTGGTCCTAAGGACCAGCTGACCCTAAAAGTTAATGGTCCTGACTGAAGTTACTGGTCCTTACAAAGTTACAATTCATCATTGTAGTTAGTTTATATAATTGCTAGCAAAGTAACAGTTTTACTAACAATATATATCTGCATATCCGGATTAGTATGGTAGGCTCTCAACAAAGTTGACTGAAAACCAGAATATTACCAAAATTTGTTTTTGTACAGGTTGATCTTCAACCTTTCTGCAATTCTACTGCCATTTTTTGTTTTGTATACATGTATCTTCTATCTGGACAAAAGTTGGCGTTAAAGGACCAGCTACATGGAAAAATTGTCTGCCCGACTATTAAAGGTGCCTGCAGTCACGGGCAGAAGGACAGGCATTAATTTCGAAAGCTGAATTGCACTGATATGTTTTTTTTAGCAATATTTTAGAATTTTACTTTGTTTATTATAAACGTTACAGTATTTAATTATTTACTGATGAATACTTTACCTGTAGTGCTATCACCTCCCCTGACTAATGGGACGAGTACAAACAACAGAATGGCCAGAAAGTTTGGCTCCAGACACTGTACTGCAGAGCCCAACATGTTGGTCAGTAAATGAGTAAACCAGCAATCAAATTTATGACACCATCTGAAACACAAGACTCATGACTGTGCATAATGATATGTATTTTTGTATGTATACCATTCATTATAATATATTATACTATAGTACCGTATTCGCTGTAATTAGCACCCTTCCCCAAATAATTAAGTGTCTCTCCCCTTTTCTGAAGAAGACTCAGGAGTTGAAGTTGCCCCTTTCATTGGATTTAACAATGTGTACATAGTATAAACGCCCCTTTCCATGGATTTAACAAGGGCCCAATGGGCCTGAATCGCTCACCTGCTATCTGGTAATCATGGTTCATACTTAAACAAATAGGAGTCTCAATAAGAATTTATATCATGCCCCAGCACATCACAGGCCCAATATCAGGTCTGTACGCTTCATGGTTATTAAATAGAAGTTGATTAAAAATTTTAGCCTATTTGACCCCTGTGACCTCGAATGAAAGTCAAGGTCATAAATTTGAACAAACTTGGCAGCTTCTCAACCCAGTATGTCACAGGCACAATATCAGGACTCTTGGCTTTTGTTTATTAAGAAGAATTGTTTAAAATTTTTAGCCTATTTGAACCCTGTGACCTTGAATGAAGGTCAAGGTCATATATATATGCGAACAAAATAACTAGCCCTTCATCCTAGTATGTCACAGGCCCAATATCAGGTCACTAAGCCCCTTAGGAATTAAGAAGAGGTAAAGAGTTTAGCCTACTTGACCCCTGTGACCTTAAATGCAGTCAAGGTCATTCATTTGAACAAACTTTGTAGCCCTATATACCAGCATGTCACAGGCCAAATATCAGGTCCCTAGAATTCTTGGTTATTAAGAAGAAGTCATCTAAAGATTTTAGCCTATTTGACCCCTGTGACCTTGAATGAAGGCCAAGGTAATTCACTTGTACAAATTTGGTAGCCCTTCCTCCCTGCATGTCACAGGCCAAATATCAGGTCTCTAGGTTTCAAATATAAGTTATTAAGAAGAAGTTGTTTGAAAATTTTAGCCTATTTGACCCCTGTGACCTTCAATGAAGGTCAAGGTCATTCATTTTAACATACTTGGTAGCTCTACATCCCAGCATGCCACATGCCAAATATCATGTTTCTAGGCCTAGGCCTATTGGGGTTATTAAAAAGAAGTCAGTTGAAAATTTTCACTTATTTGACCCCTGTGACCTTGAATGAAGGTCAAGGTCATTCATTTGAACAAACTTGGTAGTTCTTTCCCAGCATGCTATTAAAGAAATTTCAGGACTTTATAGGTCTCCAAGATTTGGATAAGTTGTTTAAATGGAAAATTTGATGCCGGACAGCCGGCGGACGGACGACGGACCCCGCACCACAGCATTAACTCACTTGCCCTTTGGGCAGGTGTGCTAACAATGTGTAGCATAAACACCGGTACCCCTTTCCATGGATTTAACAATGGTTTTTTCAGCATTTGATACCTCTACCATCAGCATTGTATCTCATATTACAGGAACCTACGAGTAATTTACATGTGAATCACTACATAATAATGTGTCGTGAGTTACCGTATTCGACCCAATAAGCGCTCGTGTCCCTATAAGCGCCTTTCCCCTTTCAATTGCCCGGGCATAAATAAAGACAAAAATTTCACAAAACTGTAAGGGTTTGCAATAACTTCGTCTTATTAGCACCTTTTCATTTTTTTTAACGCCCTGGGCGCTTATTGGGTCGAATACAGTAGGTGCATTATTGCAGCCCATATTCCTTAGTGAAGAATGTGCATGCAAATGAAACACACATTGCTGTCAATTAATATATATAAATGATCTAACTTGTAACAAGTTGTATTCCGTTTTTGTAAATTAAAGCGTTATGCCCCTTAATATGCGGGAGTCCCTTGATCAGAGGGTAGATATTGATTCAATCCAATAATATTGGACCTTGTCATTGAGAAACTTCTGATGTGTCCAGAATGACGTTAAGATTCAAAAGTGTCTCAATGTGCTACATCTCTAACATGGATGGAGATGGTCTTGATCATGACATCATTATTTTGTAAGAGAATTAAACTTGATCGCATTAACATTTACGCTCATAAATTTGATTATAATATCACAATCAATATCTCCATATCCTAACAAAAGACGGAATATGTATACATTGTAGGTTTGAGTCAAGACAAGCGTTAGACATTTAAAAATCTTAAATCAATTTAATATTCTTAGAGCAATAATTTAGTACACATACTTTTGTCCATTCTCTGTGTACAAAATAGTACAGTGTATTTCTTTGTAACAATTAATTTTTTAACAAGAGATCCCAGAGGGATCTTGGCGCCCACCAAAGAAGGATCTATGTCTGACAATGGAAAGAGGGATCTTTTCTCTGCTTTTCAAACTTTTGCAAACATACTACATATAAAATTTGAGACAGATCGCTTCAGTACTCTCTGAGAAATAGCAGTAACAAACTTCAACTATCAAAATCCAAGATGGCAGCCTGGTGGCCATTTTGTTGACCGATCGATTCAAAAACGCATTATGCACAACTAAAGCCCTAGGGGAACCTACATTTGAAATTTGAGAAAGATCCCTTCAGTACTTTGTGAGAAATAGCGATAACAATCTTTAACTATCAAAATCCAAGATGGCAGCCTGGCGGCCATTTTGTTGACTGATCGATCCAAAAACGCAAAATGCACAACTAGGGCCCTGGGGGAACCTACATATGAAATTTGAGAAAGATCCCTTCAGTACTTTCTGAGAAATAGCGATAACAAACTTTAAGTATCAAAATCCAAGATGGCTGCCTGGCGGCCATCTTGTTGACCGATTGGTCCCAAAATGCAATATGCACAACTAGGGCCCTAGGGGAACCCACATATGAAATTTGAGACAGATCCCTTCTGTACTTTATGAGAAATAGCGATAACAAACTTTAAGTATCAAAATCCAAGATGGCTGCCTGGTGGCCATCTTGTTGACCGATTGGTCCCAAAATGCAATATGCAAAACAAGGGCCCTAGGGGAACCTACATATGAAATGTGAGACAGATCCCTTAAGTACTTTCTGAGAAATAGCGATAACAAGAATTGTTAACGGACGGACGGACGGACGGACGGAAGGACGGACGACGGACCACGGACAAAAGGCGATTTGAATAGCCCACCATCTGATGATGGTGGGCTAAAAAGCGCATCAATTACATGCTGTGCTCTCATTTTTGCCTAAAATTATACAGTATATCTTTCATCATCAATCCCCAATTGAGAAGACAGAAATTGTATTCAAATTACCAGTGAATATCAGATATTCCGTACATGAATAAAAAATATATAAAAAATTGGGCTCCGTTATTCCCATGAAATTTACTTTGCTCACATTGTTACAATGCATGGGTTACTAAATGGTTGCTAATACATCTGACCCTTGCCTTCCGTCATAGTATATATATATGTGTGTGTACATGAAGGATTAGAATATAGGCCTAGTCCCTAACGTTAGCCTGTACCCACAGGGCCATGTATAGTTTCTATATAAAAATTAGCCAGAAATACATATAAAACATTCATTCCTGGCTATTTTATATAGAAACTATACATGGCCCTGTGCTGTACCCAATCAGCTGATGACCTAGCAGATCAGCTGGACTAGTTCTCTGTGCTTCACATTTCCATTTTCTTATATTCTATATAAGTTTATGTTACACAAAATAACTGACTCACACAATAACAACTGTTTCCCTGTACGATATAACTATAATAAAAGAATATTTGTCAAACCTCGCAATTTGAGTGTTGTTTACTATCCAACCGGATGTTGCAGCATAACGGGAAATAACTCTAGATCTGTTCAAGGATCGACGATTTATCCAAAAACACACAAAAATACAAATAAACCTAAAACTACCCCAAAACACCCTTTGCTCATATGGTAAGTTTTATTTATAGGCATACAATACTCTTGGAAAGACATAAAATAGATTTTTATGTGGTTTTGTAACTTTTAACAGTACGGTGTTCGGTGCCCTTGATCTCAATTCAAAGGGGAACAACTCTTACAACGAATCCGTCCTTTATCACACATCTTATCTGTCTGTATCATACCCCCACAGTCTTGTAAAGACGCTCCACCGCCGACAAAGCATAAATGATAGGCAGACAGCAAAACAGCGATTACGGAGGGAATCTTGCATTTATTTGGTTTTGTAACCTCATCTAGACCATCAATGCACATTTTTCTGATGTCATTGTTGTTTTAAGTAAATAAAAAAAATGTTTCGGAAAGGTAATGAGCCTTTAAATGGCTTACAAAATATCAGATATAATTATACACTGATAGACTTTACAATGACAATGACACAGAAATGTTATCACATTTGAGGTAAGCATAGTCACACGGAGTAAAACAGTAATTTAATATTGAACACTAGTATATCACACTGGTGTTACTGTAGAGTATTAAGACACTGCAAGAGTGTAATACACTTATACGCCAATATGACAAAAAGTAAAAATTGACAAAATAAACACTAACATAGTGTATATTATAAGCAATTTCAATCAAAGAGAGATGTAAAAAGTTAAGCTAAAGATAACAGATAAATTAATGTGTTGAAAAAAACCATGTTTCACTCGTACAATGGATAGTGACTATGACTGGAAGAAAATATATCAAAGGGGACAACTCAACTGGTTGGGTTATAGAACACGTTTATATCAGTTATATTAGTATCTGCCTTACATAAGCCTTCGCTTTTTGGCATCCTTTAGATTTATTAGTTAGATATTTTATCTTACTTTGGTATATAGTCTAATTTTAGAAAATTAATTCTACTTGTATGCAGAGTTGCAGACGATGCACCCATAGTGCCTTATTTTACTGTATCAGTGCATGGTAACTGGTGATTGTTTGGTTGATAGCCTGTTCAGTTGGTGGCATAGCAGTTTGGGCTGAACTTTATGTTGATGTTGTTCCAATGCCTATTCAGAACTGCCTTAAAACTATTCAGTGTCTTGGAATTTACAATGTCGTTTGGAAGACTATTCCAGTCGTCGACAACTCTAACAGCAAAAAAGAGTTTTCTGAGGTTGAGTCGTGGTCTTTGTTTCTATAGTTTCATTGTGTGACTCCTCATCCTCAGTTCTCTGGATCTCCTGACCATTTTGCTCCCTCTCTGACTCAGATGGTCTAGTCCAGACATAATTCTATACATCTGTATTACATCTAGTTACATGTAAAAAATCAAGTTTGTATTTAATTAAAATGTCTCTGACAGGGGAAATATGATCATTTTCAATAAAACGAACAGCTCTCTCTTGCATCTTTTCCATTTTCCTGGTGTAAGAAAGATTACAAAAAAGCCAAGCTAGCGGACAGTAGTTAAAATATGACAATATAAAAGACTTAAAAATGGTAATTTTACCTTTCTTAGTAAGATTATTTTCCAGTCTCTTTAAAATTGCAAGTTGCTCAGATGCTTTTCCGATAAGCGTGTAATATATAAATCAAAGTTTAAGAGAAAATCAATATCAACACCCAGCAGCTTCACACTGTTTTCATCTAAAATTTCCATACCTACAACATTAAAAGATTTTTAAGCTCTGCTAGTCTTGTTGCCAAAACAAATTGTCTGAAACTTTTCTTGGTTTGCCTTCATGCCGTTTGATTTCAATCAATAAGTGTTTTGCTCTCTCTTTCTAAACAAAGGTAAAAATGTCGTCCATAAAAATGTTAAAAAATAAGGGTCCCACAATTGATCCTTGGGGGACTCCTTTCTTGACTTCTGTCCATTTGCTGCATCCTGCCACCTGGCGATTTTTCGCGATTTTCGTTTAAATGTGAGAAAGATTAACGCTGTTGTTTATGTTGTGATGAAAGGAGGCCTTTTAATGTGATTTTGTCATATTTAGTTAAACAAACGAATTCGGAATAATACGGCCCATCTCAGTAAAGAAATGTATAGAAAGTAAACCACTTTATATAAAATACTTCTGGGTGTTAAATAACTGACTCACGTCCAAATATGAAAAGAAATTATCTCTTTTTCAAAATATAAAATATGATTTTTGGATTATTTAAATGAAATCAACGAATAACAGAAATTATTATTCCAACAAAAACAAAAAACGCCTTACTTTGTAGTTTACATAAATATTGTTATAATCGATCTAGTCGTGCACTTAAACGTTAGATGACCAAAAGCGTTCCCGACTATATTTCTGCAGTTGTAAAGTTGCCGGTAACGTCTTGCAGTTATTTTACGGCTGAAAACTACTCCACTAAAATAGCATTGCAAAATTGTTTCCAAATATAAACACTGTATTTGTTGGCTATATACTGGCTAGTAAATCGCAATGAAAAGCAATACACAACAACCCGTCAATCGAAAAATACAATGAGTCGGGTAAGTGGCGTTAGTTTCCATGTTAAAATGGCCTCTGTCCAGTCTATGCTTAAATTTAGATCTCATAATAATTTTATGATGAAATCCCAAGATATTTTGCATCTATTTAAGCATTTTTCTCAATATCGTTTGGGGTAATGACGTCATAGGTGACGTCATGATGATAATGTAATGCCATACCCTCATAGGGTTATGTCTATAACTGTGTGTTGGGTCATATGAGGTTTTCTCATACCAGTATATTTGTACCTGCATTGTGGTCTATTCACATGGCTATAAACGTTCTTGCTGGTAAGACACTTGTTACTTTAATCTTGTAAAACTGTCAATTCTAACGATTTTTTACCTGCTGTAGTATTCTTTTTCTTTCTCTCAATAAACCATTCAAGTTATCGTCACTATAGTGACGTCACCAGACAGATGAGGAACGACTGTGTATGCATTTGTTTATCACTCATCTTTACCTTAAATCTTAACATAGTCGGGACCTAGCGAATAAAATCAAGTTTCAGTATTATACAAATGTTTGTGTTGTCGCATGCGTATTATTGAAATATAACATCTTTTTCATCCTTTTTATTGCCATAACAAAACATACCTTACGTTGTATTAAAATCATATTTATTTAACGACGTGTTGAAATAGTACAAATGATTTTTTGTATAAGACAGGTATTGGTAATCCTAGGATATAATAAGATAGAAAATTCTATATGGTCTATTAATTTGATGTTTGATTTGCATTCTTGTTTCGGGTGCGATCACAAATAGAACGAAACAACACAGTTTTCAAGAAACACAAATGTATGATAGCGATATATATATGTAGGACCCACATTATATATATGTATATAATACGCCATGACACGAAATACATCTTGTAATTAAGGAACAATATCCTGTTATTACAGGAACAACATCCTGTTATTACAGGAACAATATCCTGTTATTACAGGAACAACATCCTGTTATTACAGAAACAACATCCTGTTATTACAGGAACAACATCCTGTTATTACAGGAACAACATCCTGTTATTACAGGAACAGAGACAAGCAAATTTATTTATTAAATCCTACAGGTATATCGCAATGGTGATATAGTTGATGTGCTCCTCAATGTCTGGGAGAACGGTTTGAGTTATGACATGGTTGATTGGTTCCTCGGCATTGTGGAGGACGCTTGGCTGATGCTGCAGCTGGCACGGTTGATTTATCCCTTAATACTTGGGAGGCCCCTGTGGATAGTTCGGGTTGGTAATCCCTCCACGAGCCCCATCCTGTACTATCTGTTCATACGCAGGTGGCGCCACTGGACTGGTCATTTGCTGAGACTGGGGGAAGCTCATGTATGGGGTAGCCACAAGGTTGTTAGACGCATCTGTCAACAAATATTATTTCACTGTTATTAAAACATTTTCATTATATATTAGTCGTATTCCTTATTTTAATCATCTCACATAATCAATATATGGTAATAGGTGTATATTATACTTTGAAAGGCAGAATAGTTTCAGCCCTCAAATGCAAGTCTGGATTTCATTTTGTATGCATGAAGGGGTCTGGCTATCTGATTCGTGACAGTCGTATTAGTAATCGATTCGTTAATAAAACAGCATTCGGAGCGTTAAGATAGTCCGAAATTATCTGAATTCGTTTTCCTTAACTTAAAGATGCTCCACCGCTGACAAATAGTATTTTTTCACTATCAAAAACAGTTTTCTTCAGTTACAAAAGTTACTTACTTTACACCATTACCAACATTGAGAAGTTTCAGCTTCTAATTCTACTTCAAGTTAAAGATATGAAAAATAATTAATTGCATCCCGAAAAAATTCCATGATACTATATCCTATATGAAATTAAGTACTGATTGCGCCTGCACCAAAGGCAACATAATCTTTTTCATTTTATTTTTTGTGTTAATAAGACATATATATACTCGATTAAACACCAATTATTGTTCAAATGATAAATATCATTTATGTTATGTCGGCGGTGGAGCATCTTTAATTTCTTGGCTCTTTTTCAGAGTGGTGCAATTAACAATTACGTGTATGCATGTGCAATTATTATTATTTTTTATTTATTTATTGGTTTTATATTTTGTAACATTATTATTTTTATTTATTTATTGTTTTTATTTTTTGTATTATTTTCTTAAAAAATCTTTTTCTCTAAAGGAAAACGAAAAATAGATTCTGAGGTTGAGTGCGGAACTGGAGATGCACAATATGTTATTCACGACTTGCGAATTACCATACACACGTGTATTACCATGGTCACTGTGACACAGTAGTTCTCTGGGTACGAGTATATGTTATACTTACTTGTACTGGCCACTGTTACCACAGTAGGTCTCTGGACACTGCGGCCATACACTCCACCCGCACTCCTCCGGGAGGCCGCACAGCATATCCTTAGAAGTGTGATGAAGATAGAGAGTAGAATGATGGCACCCACAATACTTCCTACTGTGGCTCCAGCGATACTGCCATCAGACCTATAAAGACATTACCAGACAATACATCACATCCAACCATCTTCAGACAATACGATATCAAAAGACAATACAACAACATCAGACGATACAAAATTATCAGACGATACATTATCAGACAATATGACATTATCAGACAGTATGACATCATCACACAATACGACTGTCATCAGACAGTATGACATTATCAGACAATATGACGTCATCAGACAGTATGACATTATCAGACAATATGACATCATCAGACAGTATGACATTATCAGACAATATGACATTATCAGACAATATGACATTATCAGACATTATGACATTATCAGACAATATGACATTATCAGACAATATGACATCATCAGACAGTATGGCATTATCAGACAATATGACATTATCAGACAGTATGACATTATCAGACAATATGACATCATCAGACAGTATGACATTATCAGACAATATGACATCATCAGACAGTATGACATTATCAGACATTATGACATCATCAGACAATACAACATCAGCCAATACAACGCGCGTCATTTGAAATATCTGTAAAAAATGCAGTTTACACATCAGTAAACAACAATCAATGAAAAAATCATTCCTTATATTAACATTTCGACCGATTATTGCATTTAAATTAAGTGTTCGAATGAAATAAACTTTTTTTTTTCAATGTTATACGATTGTTGGAACAGCCGGTCAATTGATGGATTCCCGGAACAGTTGGCTTCAATTTGGTGGGACATGTTGTCAAATTCGGAGAGTACACAAAATGTAATTCCACATTAACTTTATCTTTTTTATCCCATTTACACAATATTTGTTAAATATTTTATTTGCGATTTTAATTTAAGATTTACATTACATTCAAATATGCAATATATTGAAGATTTGTCATACAGATACAATAGGCCTAACCGGATGCGCATTCACACTACTTGCGAAAGTCAGTGTTCCGGTGTGTGTATTCTTGCGCGGCAACGACTGCGTTTACGCAAGTGTAAACGATTTCGCAGTTGGTAAGGTTATATAGCAAAGAGAAAACAGAAATGTAAATATAAAACTATATTCTTCAGTTCAGAATGAATGGACACATTTGTTTTTTACAAATGAGTCAATTTATTTATTTAATGGGGATATTACAACACATAGACAAGGGAAGGATATGTCATCATTTTATGTTATGTATATTGTAGAATGGACGATCATACATACCAATAATCATCGCAACACTCATCGCCACAACAGCCTGAGTAACAGATGATGCTGTCCTCTTCCTCTAGGATGTCGTCCCAATACCAACAGACCTCAGCCTGGGTACCTTACAACACACACGATACCATCAGTGTCATATATACTATCTATTATTAAACTCCGTCCAAACAATTAACACCTCTGTTTTGTAATTCTCAGTGATTTAATACACACTCTTGTAATAGTTTATATATCGATGCGAGCTGAACACTACTTTCAATATATATCGTTGCGAAAAAAAATGATACCCCTATAGAATAGTTTCTATATAAACTCTTGACAAAAATGCCAATAAATGAACTG
>SAYR01017192.1:53148-75812 GCA_004382745.1 Argopecten irradians irradians | reverse complement strand
ATGTCATAACTGTCTGATATGTCATATTGTCTGATAATGTCATACTGTCTGATAATGTCAATAGTTGTCTGATAATGCCATACTGTCTGATGATGTCAATATTGTCTGATAATGTCCATAAATTTGTCTGATATGTCATAATGTCTTGATAATGTCCATATTGTCCTGATAAATGTCCATATTGTTGATAATGTCATAACTGTCTGTGATGTCATATTGTCTGATAAAATGTCATACTGTATGATGACGTCATATTGGTCTGATAATTTTGGTATGTTTCTTATGCTGGTCTGAAATGACTGTCTAATTGTTGATGATGTCATACTGTCTGATAATGCATTGTCTGATAATTTTGTATTGTCTGATGCTGTTGTATTTGTCTTTTGGTAACGTATTATCTGAAGATGGTTGGATGTGATGTATTGTCTGGTAATGTCTATATAGGTCTGATGGCAGTATCGCTGGAGCCACAGTAGGAAGTATTGTGGGTGGCCATCATTTACTCTCTATCTTCATCACACTTCTAAGGATATGCTGTGCGGCCTCCCGGAGGAGTGCGGGTGGAGTGTATGGCCGCAGTGTCCAGGAGACCTACTGTGTAACAGTGGCCAGTTACAAGTAAGTATATACTATACTCGTACCCAGGGAACTACTGTGACAGTGGTCAGTGTACCTATACTCGTAACGGACTACTGTGTCACAGTGGTCAAAGACCATACGCGGATACTGTTAATGAGCAACGTGTAGTGATAGTTGTAAGTTCGCAAAGTGTGAATATAACATATTGTGTCCATCACTCCATGATTCCGCACACAACTCAGAATCTATTTTTCGTTTTCCTTTAGAGAAAAATTTTTTAAGAAAAAATACAAAAAAAATAAAACAATAAATAAATAAAAATAATAATGTTACAAAATATAAAACCAATAAATAAATAAAAATAAATTAATAATTGCACATGCATACACGTAATTGTTAATTGCACCACTCTGAAAAAGAAGCCAAGAAATTAATAGGAAATATCTCGAATTAAGATAAATTTCGAGATATTTCATAATCTTATACGCTCCGAATGGATCAATTTGTTTTTTTTAAGGTCTTGTAATGGCAAGTTATCTAATACGACATCTGTCGAATGCGATATCAGATACGCCAGATCTCTTCATCACTACAAAATGAAATCCAGTACTTGCATTTGAGGGCCTGAAACTATTCTGGCTTTCAAGTATTAATATCACCTATTACCATATATTTGATTATGTGAGATGATTAAAATAAGGAATACGACTAATATATAATGAAAATGTTTTAATACAGTGAAATAATATTTGTTGACAGATGCGTCTAACAACCTTGTGGCTACCCCATACATGAGCTTCCCCCAGTCTCAGCAATGAACCGTCAGTGGCGCGCCACCTGCGTAATGAACAGATAGTAACAGGATGGGGCTCCGTGGAGGGATTACCAACCCGAACTATCCACAGGGGCCTCCCAAGTATTAAGGGATAAATCAACCGTGCCAGCTGCAGCATCAGCCAAGCGTCCTCCACAATGCCGAGGAACCAATCAATTAACCATGTCATAACTCAAACCGTTCTCCCAGACATTGAGGAGCACATCAACTATATCACCATTGCGATATACCTGTTAGGATTTAATAAATAAATTTGCTTGTCTCTGTTCCTGTAATAACAGGATGTTGTTCCTGTGTCTGTAATAACAGGATGTTGTTCTGTATAGTGTTGTTCTGTAACAGGATGTTGTTTCTGTAATAACAGGATGTTGTGTATCGTTGTTCCTGAATACAGGATGTTAATTAACAGGATGTTGTCCTTATTTGTTCCTTAATAGGTTCAATAACAGGATGTAATGTGGTGTTCTTAATTAAGATGTTTTCGTGTCATGGCGGTATTATATACATATATATAATGTGGGTCCTACATATATATATCGCTATCATACATTTGTGTTTCTTGAAAACTGTGTTTGTTTCGTTCTATTTGTGATCGCACCCGAAACAAGAATGCAAATCAAACATCAAATTAATAGACCATATAGAAATTTTCTTATCTTATTATATCCTAGGATTAACCAATACCTGTCTTATACAAAAATTCATTTGTACTATTTCAACACGTCGTTAAATAAATATGATTTTAATACAACGTAAGGTATGTTTTGTTATGCAATAAAAAGGATGAAAAAGATGTTATATTTCAATAATACGCATGCGACAACACAAACATTTTGTATAATACTGAAACTTGATTTTATTCGCTAGGTCCGCGACTATGTTAAGATTTAAGGTAAAGATGAGTGAATAAAACAAATGCATACACAGTCGTTCCTCATCTGTCTGGTGACGTCACTATGGTGACGATAACTTGAATGGTTTATTGAGAGAAAAGAAAAAGAATACTACAGCAGGTAAAAAAATCGTTAGAATTGACAGTTTTACAAGATTAAAGTAAACAAGTGTCCTTACCAGCAAGAACGTTTATAGCCATGTGAATAGACCAACAATGCAGGTACAAATATACTGGTATGAGAAAACCTCATATGACCCAACACACAGTTATAGACATAACCCTATGAGGGTATGGCATTACATTATCATCATGACGTCACTATGACGTCATTACCCCAAACGATATTGAGAAAAATGCTTAAATAAGATGCAAAATATCTTGGGATTTCATTCATAAAATTATTTATGAAGATCTAAATTTAAGCATAGACTGGACAGAGGCCATTTCAACATGGAAACTTACGCCACTTACCCGACTCATTGTATTTTTCGATTGACGGGTTGTTGTGTTATTCCTTTTCATTGCGATTTACTAGCCAGTATATAGCCAACAAATACAGTGTTTATATTTGGAAACATTTTGCAATGCTATTTTAGTGGAGTAGTTTTTCAGCCGTAAATAACTGCAAGAACGTTACCGGCAACTTTACAACTGCAGAAATATAGTCGGGAACGCTTTTGGTCATCTAACGTTTAAGTGCACGACTAGATCGATTATAAATAATATTTATATATAAGTAAGGCGTTTTTGTTTTTGTTGGAATAATTTCTGTTATTCGTTGATTTCATTTAAATAATCCAAAAATCATATTTTTTATATTTGAAAAAGAGATAATTTCTTTTCATATTTGACGTGAGTCAGTTATTTAACACCCAGAAGTATTTTATATAAAGTGGTTTACTTTCTATAAATTTCTTTACTGAGATGGGCCGTATTATTCCGAATTCGTTTGTTTAACTAAATATGACAAAATCACATTAAAAGGCCCCTTTCATCAACAACATAAACAACAGCGTTAATTTCTTCTCACATTTAAACGAAAATCGCGAAAAATCGCCAGGTGGCAGGATGCAGCAAATGGACAGAAGTCAAGAAAGGAGTCCCCAAGGGTCAATTGTGGGATCCTTTATTTTTTAACATTTTAATGGACGACATTTTTACCTTTGTTTAGAAAGAGAGAGCAAAACACTTATTGAATTTGAAATAAAACGGCATGAAGGCAACCAAGAAAGTTTCAGAACATTTGTTTTGTAACACAAACAGCAGAGCTTAAAAATCTTTTAATGTTGTAGTAGTAGTATGGAAATTTTATGTGAAAACAGTGTGAAAGCTGCTGGGTGTTGATATTGATTTTCTCTTAAACTTTGATTTATATATTACAGCTTATCGGAAAAGCATCTAAGCAACTTCCAATTTTAAAGAGACTGGAAAATAATCTACTAAGAAAGGTAAAATTACCATTTTTAAGTCTTTTATATTGTCAAATTTTAACCTACTGTCCGCTAGCTTGGCTTTTTTTGTAATCTTTCTTACACCAGGAAAATGGAAAGATGCAAGAGAGAGCTGTTCGTTTTATTGAAAATGAATTATATTTTCCCTGTCAGAGACATTTTAATTTAAATACAAACTTGATTTTTTAATGTAACTAGGTGTAATACAGATGTAAATAGAATTATGTTCTGGACTAGAGCCATCTGAGTCAGAGAGGGAGCAAAATTGTCAGGAGATCCAGAGAACTGAGGATGAGGGGTCAGACAATGAAACTGGAGAAACAAAGACCACGACTCAACCTCAGAAAACACTTTTTTGCTGTTAGAGTTGCCGACGACTTGGAATAGTCCTTCCAAACGACATAGTTAAATCCAAGACACTGAATAGTTTTTTAAGGCAAGCGTTACTGAATGTTTCTACAGATAGTGTTCGGAGGTTTTAAGGGTCATTAAGCATTTTAACATCAACATAAATTTCAGCCCAAACTGCTATGCCACCAACTGAACAGGTTATCAACCAAACAATCACCATTAACATGCATTGATACATAAATAAGGCATTATGGGTGCATCGTCTGCAACTCTGTCATAAGTAGAATTAATTTTCTAAAATTAGACTTATACCAAAGTAAGATAAAACATCTAACTAATAAATCTAAAGGATGCAAAAAGCGAAGGCTTATGTAAGGCAGATTACTATATAACTGATATAAACGTGTTCTAACGCCGACCAGTTGAGTTGTCCCCTTTGAATATATTTTTCTTCCAGTCATAGTCAGCTATCCATTGTACGAGTGAAACATGGTTTTTTTTCAACACATTAATTTATCTGTTATCTTTTAGCTTAACTTTTTACATCTGCTCTTTGATTGAATTGCTTATAATATAAACTATGTTAGTGTTTATTTGTCATTTTTTACTTTTTTGTCATATTGGCTATATGTGTATATTACACTCTTGCAGTGTCTTAATACTCTACAGTAACACAGTGTGATTATACTAGTGTTCAATATTAAATTACTGTTTTTAACTCCGTGTGACTATGCTTAACGCTCAAATGTGATAACATTTCTGTGTCATTGTGCAATTGTAAGTCTATCAGTGTATAATTATATCTGAGTATTTTGTAAGCCATTTAAAGGCTCATTACCTTTCCCGAAATTTTTTTTTATTTACTTAAAACAACAATGAACATCAGAAAAATGTGCATTGATGGTCTAGATGAGGTTTACAAAACCAAATAAATGCAAGATTCCTCCGTAATCGCTGTTTGGCTGTCTGCCTATCATTTATGCTTTGTCGGCGGTGGAGCGTCTTTACAAGACTGTGGGGGTATGATACAGACAGATAAGATTGGTGATAAAGGAGGATTCGTTGTAAAGAGTTGTTCCCCTTTGAATTTGAGATCAAGGGCACCGAACACCGTACTGTTAAAAGTTAAAACCAATAAAAATCTATTTTATGTCTTTCCAAGAGTATTGTATGCCATAAAATAAAACTTACCATATGAGCAAAGGGTGTTTTGGGGGTAGTTTTAGGTTTATTTTGTATTTTTGTGTGTTTTTGGATAAATCGTCGATCCTTGAACAGATCTAGAGTTATTTCCGTTATGCTGCAACATCCGGTTGGATAGTAAACAACACTCAAATTGCGAGGTTTGACAAATATTCTTTTATTATAGATATCGTACAGGGAAACAGTTGTTATTGTGTGAGTCAGTTATTTTGTGTAACATAAACTTATATAGAATATAAGAAAATGGAAATGTGAAGCACAGAGAACTAGTCAGCTGATCTGCTAGGTCATCAGCTGATTGGGTACAGCACAGGGCCATGTATAGTTTTCTATATAAAATAGCCAGGATGAATGTTTTTTATATGTATTTCTGGCTAATTTTTATATAGAAACTATACATGGCCCTGTGGGTACAGGCTTAACGTTAGGGACTAGGCTATATTCTAATCCTCATGTACACACACATATAATATATACTATGACGGAAGGCAAGGGTCAGATGTATTAAGCAACCATTTAGTAACCCATGCATTGTAACAATGTGAGCAAAGTAAATTTCATGGGAATAACGGAGCCCAATTTTTTATATATTTTTTAGTTCATAGTAGCGGAATATCTGATATTCACTGGTAATTGAATACAATTTTCTGTCTTCTCAATTGGGGATTGATGATGAAAGATTATACTGTATAATTTTAGGCAAAATGAGAGCACAGCATGTAATTGAGCGCTTTTTAGCCCACATCATCAGATGGTGGGCTATTCAAATCGCCTTTTGTCCGTGGTCCGTCGTCCGTCCTTGCGGTCCGTGTCTACCGTCCGTCCGTACGTCCGTTTAACAATTCTTGGTTACGCTATTTCTCAGAAAGTACTTAAAGGGATCTGTCTCACATTTCATATGTAGGTTCCCTAGGGCCCTTGTTTTGCTATTGCATTTTGGGACCAAATCGGTCAATCAAGATGGCACCAGGCAGACATCTTGGGATTTTGATACTTAAAGTTTGTTATCGCTATTTCTCATATAGTACAGAAGGGATCTGTCTCAAATTTCATATGTGGGTTCCCCTAGGGCCCTAGTTGTGGCATATTGCATTTTGGGACCAATCGGTCAACAAGATGGCGCCAGGCAAGCCATCTTGGATTTTGATACTTAAGTTTGTTATCGCTATTTCTCAGAAAGTACTGAAGGGATTTTCTCAATTTCATATGTAGGTTCCCCCAGGGCCCTAGTTGTGCATTTGCGTTTTTTGGATCGATCAGTCAACAAAATGGCCGCCAGGCTGCCATCTTGGAATTTTGATAGTTTAAAGATTGTTATCGCTATTTCTCACAAAGTACTGAAGGGATCTTTCTCAAATTTCAAATGTAGGTTCCCTAGGGCTTTAGTTGTACATAATGCGTTTTTGAATCGATCGGTCAACAAAATGGCCAACCAGGCTGCATCTTGGATTTTGATAGTTGAAGTTTGTTACTGGCTATTTCTCAGAGAGTACTGAAGCGATCTGTCCTCAAATTTTATATGTAGTATGTTTGCAAAAAGTTTGAAAAGCAGAGAAAAGATCCTCTTTCCTTGTCAAGACATAGATCTTCTTTGGTGGGCGCCAAGATCCCTCTGGGATCTCTTGTTAAAAAAATTATTGTTACAAAGAATAACACTGTACTATTTTGTACACAGAGAATGGACAAAAGTATGTGTACTAAAATTAATTGCTCTAAGAATATTAAATTGATTTAAGATTTTTAAATGTCTAACGCTTGTCTTGACTCAAACGCTACAATGTATACCATATTCCGTCTTTTGTTAGGATATGGAGATATTTGATTGTGATATTATAATCAAATTTATGAGCGTAAATGTAATGCGATCAAGTTTAATTCTCTACAAAATAATGATGTCATGATCAAGACATCTCATCCATGTTAGAAATGTAGCACATTGAGACACCTTTTTGAATCTTAACGTCATTCTGGACACATCAGAAGTTTCTCAATGACAAAGGTAATATTATTGGATTGAATCAATATCTCTACCTCTGATCAACGGGACTCCCACATATTAAGGGGCATAACTCTTTATTTCAAAAACTGGAATACAACTTGTTACCAAGTTAGACCATTTATATATATTAATTGACAGCAAGGTGTGTTTCATTTGCATGCACATTTTTCACTAAAGAATATGGGCTGCAATAATGCACCTACCGTATTCAACCCAATAAGCGCGTTTAAAAAATGAAAAGGTGCTAATAAGACGAAGTATGGCCCTTACAGTTTTGTGAAGTTTTTGTCTTTATTTATGCCCGAGCAATTGAAAGGGGAAAGGCGCTTAAGGGACACGGGCGCTTATTGGGTCGAATAACGGTAACTCACGACACATTATTATGTCGTGATTCACATGTAAATTAACTCGTAGGTTCCTGTAATATGGATACAATGCTGATTGGTAGAGGGTGTCAAATGCTGAAAAAAACGCATTGTTAAAGTCCATGGAAAGGGGTACGCGCGGTGTTTATATGCTACACATTTTGTTAGCACAGCTGCCCAAAGGGCAGTGAGCTTATGCTGTGGTGCGCGGGTCCGTCGTCCGTCAGCAGGCTTATCAGGCCATCAAATTTTCCATTTAAATGCATTATCAGACAGTATGACATCATCAGACACTATGACATCATCAGATAATACAACATCAGCCAATACAACGCGCGTCATTTAAAATATCTGTACAAAAATGCAGTTTACACACCAGTAAACAACAAACAATAAAAATCATTCCTTATATTTACATTTTGACCGATTGTTGCATAAAATTAAGTGTTCGAATGAAATAAAACTTTTATTTCAATGTTATACGATTGTTGGAACAGCCGGTCAATCGATGGAATCCCGGAACAGTTGGCTTCAATTTGGCGGGAAATGTTGTCAAATACGGGGAGTACACAAAATGTAGTTCCAAATTAACTTTATCCTTTTTTTATCCCATTTACACAATATTTGTTAAATATTTTATTTGCGATTTTAATATAAGATTTACATTACATTCAAACATGCAATATATTGAAGATTTGTCATACAGATACAATAGGCCTAACCGGCTGCGCATTCACACTACTTGCGAAAGTCAGTGTTCCGGTGTGTGTATTCTTGCGCGACAACGACTGCATTTACGCAAGTGCAAACGATTTCGCAGTTGGTAAGGTTATATAGCAAAGAGAAAACAGAAATGTAAATATAAAACTATATTCTTCAGTTCAGAATGAATGGATACATTTATTTTTTACAAAATAGTCAATTTATTTAATTAATGGGGATACAACAACATATAGACAAGGGAAGGATATGTCATCATTTTATGTTACGTATATTGTAGAATGGACGATCATACATACCAATAATCATCGCAACACTCATCGCCACAACAGCCTGAGTAACAGATGATGCTGTCCTCTTCCTCTAGGATGTCGTCCCAATACCAACAGACCTCAGCCTGGGTACCTTACAACACACACGATACCATCAGTGTCATATATACTATCTATTATTAAACTCCGTCCAAACAATTAACACCTCTGTTTTGTAATTCTCAGTGATTTAATACACACTCTTGTAATAGTTTATATATCGATGCGAGCTGAACACTACTTTCAATATATATCGTTGCGAAAAAAAATGATACCCCTATAGAATAGTTTCTATATAAACTCTTGACAAAAATGCCAATAAATGAACTGTTCCGTCGAGCGGTCTATAGAACTGTTTAAATCGACTGTTAAAATGTGCTGTCGGACCGGAGTGACGCCAACCTACATTTCGTGACGTCAATGCATTGTTTTGAGCCAATTGGTATAAAAAAAAAACAATTACCGACTGGGTTTTTGAGCAACAGATGAATTGTTGCCCTCAACCCCAGTCAACAACTGTATACTGTGGTTTAAAGTCAAACCATTAAGAACTAGATAATTGAAATACATATAATAGATAATAGATGACAGAACTATGGCAGAGACGTAAAATGTGATATATAGAATATATATGAATAACGGTTATACACATGTTGTATTTCATCTCATGAGGCTTCATCCTCGTAAAAATATTAAAGTTACATCCTATTCGATGAAATATAACTGTTATTAATCATGAAATAAAGATCCTCAATATTTCAATGGTATTGAGAGGGACGCATGGGATTAACATTTAATTCCTTAAAATCCTGAAAATGTTCACGTAAAATTGTATATACTTACCAGCAAGAACGCTGACAAAAAGGAGTAGGTATGTTATGGTCGCCATTGTCATTGTCCAATTGTAGTATAGATTGTGTAAACATACGTTAGGTTAGTAGGATGGGTGATACACACACCTTTACTGATAGTAATTAGAACTGCAGCTTACCTCATCAAAGACCCGCCATACTCTACATCTGGGCTCGTTATCAAAGCAGAATACAAAAAGGTTATTTTATTCATCAGGCATCACACAGAAACATATAAACAGGGACATTTCTTTCATTGTTTTCGTTACTATACAGATTAATAAAGATGACAAAACTTGAGTTAGAAGATTCTATCCCATCACTATCAGTACAACAACGTTATCCGTGTACCCATTTGTACTTTGACTGAGGTGATAGGAGATGTATAGATATGATATCATACCATATAATTCTCTGTGTAATGTTATCGTATACGTGATACCATACGAGTAGTGGTATTACATGTATATGGAAAAACCTTGTGATGACTGGTGTTACATGACATCCATAAAGACGAATGGTTAACAAACAAACTCGGCCTACACTGGCTACTTCTATGATCCATAAAGACGAATGGTGAAGTAACAAACTCAGCCTACACTGGCTACTTCTATGATAAATACATGTAATATCTCACATTGTTCTTTACGGCAGGATAGTTCCATCAATGTTCATTAACAAAACATTGAAACATTTAAAACATTTCATTTAAACATTGATGTCAATATTTTTCAATTTCATCGAGCTATGAAAATTCACGTATCGGATACCCAGAAAACTTCCATTTAAAAAGACAATTCTGTTAACCACGAAGCAAAATATGGGATAGATGTATTGTTCTACATTCCTTATGAACCATATACTGAAGAATATAGACAAATTCCACGACATCGTTAAGTATTGTAATTGATACTGTTGAAATTTCAAATGGTATAGCAATACGATTAAGCAGGTACAGTATGTACGCTGTACTCATATCTGAGCCAAATATTTAAACAAATGCAATGCATAACAACCGAGGAGTTGATGCAATTGTTTTACACAGGAACATACGCCTTATAAGGTAACTAAACACACTAATGTAAGAGTAATTTCAGTAGTTCTAGGCAAAGTTTCTTTACTTCACTTGCAACTTTTCAACATTTAACATACATTTTACCACAGTGGACTCTTTTACCATCTCACAGTGAAACCAACTAATCTGACTTCCATTAAAACTTGTTTGTTTCCGATATATGAGCAAATTTTAATGTACTCAATTAATGTTCAAATATATTTACAAAATCTCAAAATAATAATTACTATTATGATTTACTATCGAATACTTGAACTCATTCTTAGAAACAATGTTTGTCGGACAAGTAAGTTACACTCAAACCATAGAATACTTGAGGTGTCAACTAAATAGTAAAAAATATGATTTTTGCAGCTTAAACTCTTTTCTTTGTGTAAGTTGAAAGTTTTTATATAATTATTGGACTGAAATTTAATAAGTGCATTCTTTGTAGTTCTTAAACATCTGCTTACTGATATAATTGCTAAATTGTTAGTTGCCTGTGACAATAAAATCTCCTATATGTATAATAACTAACTATTCGAGTGACATACTAGTATCAAATTATTTATAATGATTCACAATGATGTCATTACACATGTGTCTTACAATATTTATGACATGGCCGTATGACATGGCTGAACGGGCCAGTTATTTGATAAAGATATATATATTTTCTGTTGGTCAGGGTTGTCTTTACATGCGACAAATGTTCTTATTTGCTCTAAATATAGCATTAGGTAAAAGATGTATTTCACATGCGTACATGTGATAGTAGCAGGATATAAGAACAATGAAAGTACGTATTAAGGTTCATGTTTAGTGTAAATCAATTGTCTGATATTTTTGACATGGCGATACATTACTACCTTGGATCAGACGAGGTAATTTGATAAATTGACAGGATGCTGCATGTAAATGTTTTTATACAAGACTGGTTCGTTCACATTCCATATGAAAATTACACTATTCAAATATGCAATCTTGTAAAGGTTGTTTTGTATCACAAATGACTGGGCGTTTTGCATAACAAATCTATGCTCGACATATATGCAGTGTATATTTTGGGATCTACTACAGTGATACTATAAATCGGTGTGCAAGATTCAGGCAGTTATTGATATGTGCTAAGTGACAATATTGCTTTATTGGTTGATAAGTTGAAAAAGTCATATTAACAGTACACATTCAATAAAAACCCGAAAGAAACAGCTATCTTTATTTAATAACAACAGGAGACACTAATACGATAACAATACCACTTATATACTGTCAACCAACTTCATATTTGCACCGAATTTGATTTAATGTTGATTTTTCAGTCCTAACTACTTTTTCATGGCGATGTAATTATGCGCTTTGCAGTTGAATATGATTTTTTTCACGAATTGAAATCGCCCACGAAATCAAATAGAACGCAAAAGTAAGCTTATTAATAATAATAACAGCCAGTTCCAACTGGCACGTCTTATTCAATACTACATATCAATGTATGACGATATGTATATCGCCGTACGTATGCTAACTATGATGTTGATTTTCATATTTACATATATTATAATTTTAATTACGTCTCAAACTCTATTACAATAATAAAATAATAATACAATACAACACATCAGATTAAAACAAATATATATCATAGAAAATGATATCACATTACATGCATATACAATGTAGATCATATAATTTCAATTATAAGAGCCATTCAATATATGAATTATCAAGAGACGGTGAATACAGACTATCAATAAACTGCTTAGAATATACATTAATAAGTAATAATGTATTAGTAAAAGATATAAGTTTTAACGCATTTTTAATATGTATTGTGTCTTATAAATAAGCATTAGAATTCATAAAAATAAATATACATGTATTTATCACTAATCTACTTTGTGTCTTATAAATAAGCATTAGAATTCATAAAAATAAATATACATGTATGTATCACTAATCTACTTAGCATAAGACAGTAAAGGAAACTTATTTGTACTCAAATTATCAAATATATACATATTTTATTTTATTTCAATCTACAGTAAATCCATATTAACCCCATGTTGAATAGATCACCAAAAATAACAAAATGTTGCCTCGCCAATATTGAAACAAAGATCGAATACAAAAACATATCTAAAAAAACACATGAATCTGTTCATATTCTGATGATCATTATATTGTAGAAAAATAATTGTCAAAGACCGACATTGTATTTTTGTCATCATTCTTCCGTATAGAGTCACGTCTATACAGCGTTTTTGTAATCATACTTCCATACAGCGTTTTTGTCATCATACTTCCGTATAAAGTTTTTGTCATCATACTTCCATATATAGTATTTGTCATAAATACCCAATATAGATTTTTTGTAAGCATAACTCCATATAGACCCCATATGGAGTTTTTGTAATCATAACTCCATATAGACCCAATATGGAGTTTTTGTAATCATAACTCCATATAGACCCCATATAGAGTTTTTGTAATCATACTTACATACAAAGATTTTTTGTAATCATACTGACATAACAGTTGAATAGATTATAAATTTAAAACCGGTAATATTACTACACTTTGCCACCAATTTTGATTAAATAATGGCAAGTAGGAGGGACACATAGTATCTTATTAGCTTATCACATAATACAATATGATTATCATGTACGCAATGGTCGACTATATCCGTAAGGTTATCACGGGTTTTGGAAATATTTCAATCACGGTATGATTTTCGAATTGCTTCGTAACCCTTTTCTCTAAACGTCAAGTAAATTCATAAAGCATATATGAGTATATTCCGGTGGTGTGAAGCATTAAGTCCTGCATCTGAAAAAGTGGAAACATTCATTGAATGAATGCATAACACACGTGATGTATTTGTTTAATTTTCTTTTTAAAACGCACCTTTATTATTTATTACATATCTATATTATTGATAATCTTTTAAAGTGAACAGTCGGGCAAGAATGGCTAAAGTCGGTAAAAAAGGTGTGAATGTATCCAATATAATTTCTCATGAAATGGAAAAATAAAATCTCTCGTCAAAATCTGTCTGCGTACAAAGAAATTAATTTAAAGTATGGGAATTCTAAAACGTCCTCCCGGCTCACTATGTCCGTGGTTACATTTCCACACAGCCTCGCTTTTGATGCTTTCAACTTTTCTTTACTTTAATGGTCAGAACTGGGAAACTAAGCAGAACTTGACCGTCGTATTAATATGTGAGAACTTTTTGAAGGCCAATGAACGCATTTAGACTGGTTTTCTTTGCCCGACTATTCACTTTAAATGACCTTTGTTAGATCGATTCGATAATTCGGTTTATTTATTGTATGAACATTAAGCAAATTGATATAGAAAGTGTATTTATTAAGGCCTGTCATGAAATATTGGTTTGTATCCTAAATACTACTTTTATTTTCTTCACGATGCGTAATGTCTCTCAATATCAGTGAATATTAAATTATACATACGGCTCAATCTTATATGTTTCTGATTCGAAGAGGTAAGTAGCCTAGTACAAATGCTACCCCCAATCCAACGCTTCCAGCAATCAGAATTCCAATAATTCCGCCAAAGCTACAATACATAAAATCATTAAAATTAATACACTTTATCTTTATCGCCATAGCTACAACAAACAATATCATTATAATTAATACACTTTATCTTTATCACCATAGCTACAACAAACAATATCATTATAATTAAAACACTTTATCTTTATCGCCATAGCTACAACAAACAATATCATTATAATTAATACACTTTATCTTTTCGCCATAGCTACAACAAACAATATCATAATAATTAATACACTTTATCGCCATAGCTACAACAAACAATATCATTATAATTAATACACTTTATCTTATCGCCATAGCTACAACAAACAATATCATTATAATTAATACACTTTATCTTTATCGCCATAGCTACAACAAACAATATCATTATAATTAATACACTTTATCTTATTGCCATAGCTACAACAAACAATATCATTATAATTAATACACTTTATCTTTTCGCCATAGCTACAACAAACAATATCATAATAATTAATACACTTTATCGCCATAGCTACAACAAACAATATCATTATAATTAATACACTTTATCTTATCGCCATAGCTACAACAAACAATATCATTATAATTAATACACTTTATCTTTTCGCCATAGCTACAACAAACAATATCATAATAATTAATACACTTTATCGCCATAGCTACAACAAACAATATCATTATAATTAATACACTTTATCTTATCGCCATAGCTACAACAAACAATATCATTATAATTAATACACTTTATCTTTATCGCCATAGCTATAACAAACAATATCATTATAATTAATACACTTTATCTTTATCGCCATAGCTACAACAAACAATATCATTATAATTAATACACTTTATCTTTATCGCCATAGCTACAACAAACAATATCATTATAATTAATACACTTAATCTTTATCGCCATAGCTACAACAAACAATATCATAATAATTAATACACTTTATCTTTATCGCCATAGCTACAACAAACAATATCATTATAATTAATACACTTTATCTTTTCGCCATAGCTACAACAAACAATATCATTATAATTAATGCACTTTATCTTTATCGCCATAGCTACAACAAACAATATCATTATAATTAATACACTTTATCTTTATCGCCATAGCTACAACAAACAATATCATAATAATTAATACATATTATCTTTATCGCCATAGCTACAACAAATTATCATTATAATTAATACACTTTATCTTTTTGCCATAGCTACAACAAACAATATCATTTTATTACATAACATCCAGTGATTTCGCACGTGTACTATTTATGCATATGTCACTAGTGTACTGTGACTGGTAGCGATTTTTATTGGCTGGAAATTCTTTGTGGTGCCGAACCAAATGGTGGTCTCCGTTAGATTTTCACATTACGTTTTGATGTGGTATTCATGGAAGTGTAGGTTGTAGTACATATTGTTATGTGATTTAATGTATCTTAAAGCTGTGTTCATTTCGTTCAAGATTTTATGAAACTCGTCTCGAATATGTTGTTACAATAAAATAAAAATAAAATTTACCCATTTCATAAAACATATGAATTGAACACTCACATAGGATCTCATATCTAATAAATATACCTTTTATAACGAATATACTTACCCGCCTACAATACCTTTCGGCCTTGTACGAATTGGTCCCTATGAGTCGTAGTGGAGCACTGCCTCCGAAAATCACTCGGGCACAGTTTTCTATACTTTTTTGTAGGTTTCCAACTATTTTATGCGTATACATGCATTTACATATTATTTTTGTCCAAAACAAACATAAGTACCCTTCTTAATATCTACCGTACCGCTCTGCGTACGCTCACCACGACTCAAATTCACAATTTTGTGGACTTGCCGTTATAAATTCCCTTCAGAAAGACCTTCATATGTATTATGTAAAAATATATGCTTCGATGAGAATTTCATATTTTATGTGGTTCAGTTTTATTGCCTAGTAGGTAGGCGATAATCAAACAGTGATAAAATGCAAACAACGTTTTTATAATGTTTTGCATAATCATTACTTTGCTCCATTAGCAGTAATAGGCACCAATTGTAGCTCTAAAAACGACACTATTTTCTGTCTAAAAAGTCTTTTGAGCTACAATATTGCAGCTAATATACCTTGTGCATCTTAATGACCAAAATTGGCCAAACAACATTAAATAATTATAATCAATAAACTTTACGTATCTTTCTGACTCGGGTCGACTCCGTTATAGTCATATGTAAAATTAAAATTAATACAATCCAGTCATTGATACATACATGTACTGATTGATACTGCAATGACGTTAACTTTTAAAATGTAGACAATCAACTGGATTATCCAAATGTACTTTTATATGCAATTAAAAATGACACATATTTGTATTGACGTATGTGTGTACCTAACTACACGTAACGGAATAATTAGTTAACTTAATTAACAACTGAATCTTCGGCTCAATTTTGAGCTTCTTAATAACAAAATTTAGTATCGTATTAGTGGTTGCATTATTTACACGTTTTGATAAACTCGAGTAAATTACAATTCGCCATACTTAGTGCTAGCTGATCCCGTAGATCCACCGCCGTAGTAAGAAGGTCTGTAGTAGGAACCTCCTCCTCTACCTCGACGACACTCAGCACCTAGAATTAACAAGCAAATTCGTGGAATTTATATCCTCCGCTTTCGTTAATCAAAGGGTCATAACTCCTTCAAATAGGGTTCTATGAAAGTACCGATCGAACTTGGCCAAGGCCCCGAGACATTTAACCATGTTATTAACTTTGGAGAAAATCCGGTAATATTGGCGAGATTAATTAAACGGAAACAATTCAAAAATGGTGTTTTCGTTATTCATAGGCCCATTAATCCGCCAAATAGGGTCTGATGAAAGTGTAGAGTGAACTCATCCGAGTCTTTGGCACATTTAACCAGTTGACCAGGTAACTTAAAAAATCGCCTAGGATTTGTGGCACTTATTACACGGAAACCAAGCGTTACAGACAGACAGACAGACAGACCCAAATTAATATCCGCCGTTGCGGTGAAAGCGTGGGATAAAATATAGAGGATTTCCCATTTATGTACAGTGGCAAAATGAATAATAATTTTGTCGGTTTACAAAATAAAAATGCCACGTATCTTAAACAAATCTATAGATCAGCTCTGTGTGAAATCACCCCCTTCCATCGATCCCAAAACCTTTTGGTCTCTGTTTCCCTTCCATTGATAAAACCACATTCTCGTAAGTTTATAAAGAGGAACAATCCCTTTACAGTTGATAAATTTATGATATTCTGAACGTAGCTATATCCCCTAAAATGTCCCGAGACACGGATCCCCGATTTTCAATATTTATTGGTTTTTAGACTGTCAACTATATTAACACCTGAATTGTGGAAATTTGACAAGGTACGTGCCTTCCAAAATTTAATTTCCTTCGTCAAATATTCACATTGCAAGGGATAAATAATATATTAAGGAATGGTGTAGATAAAACCACGTGTGAAAATCTAACAAGTTCAATAGTTCAGCGTCAATGAATGAATAATGAAAGCGATGCTGATATGTTTAAAGTGAATAGTCGGGCAAAGAAAACCAGTCTAAATGCGTCCATTGGCCTTCCAAAAGTTCTCACATATTAATACGACGGCCAAGTCCTGCTTACATTTCCTAGTTCTGACCATTGAAGTAAAGAAAAGTTGAAAGCATTGAAAGCGAGGCTGCGTGTAAATGTAACCACGGACATAGTTAGCCAGGAGGATGTTTTAGGATTCCTATACTTTAAATAAATTTCTTCGTACGCAGACAGATTTTGGCGAGAGATTTTATTTTTCTATTTCATAAGAAATTATACTGGATACATTCACACCATTTTTACCGACTTTAGCCATCCTTGCCCGACTGTTCACTTTAAGTATAATCCATGTAAATGTAGCAACAAGTCATTACAGAACCTTAGATGTGATTGTTTCCTTAAAGTTATACACATTTGCGTGAATGATATCGTTTTCAGAATTTGCAATGAGACGGCGAGTTTTTTGCCATCACAGTGTATGGCAATTTACTTTTTGAACATCCATATACATTTGTACGTGTATAACATCACAGACACATTAGGGTTTTGTCCTTCAGTTTCCTAAATGGTTCCTCAAACTTGATGCATTATTCCGTAACAAATCCATCGATCAAAGTTCGTTGAAATAGGTCAACATTTAGAATTCTTAGAGTGCGACAAACAGTTGGCCCATCAGATTTGAAAGCTCCCGATTATCACGACTTTGCGTAAAGATGTATGCAAGGAAAACGTTAGTAAGAAAACTTGTTCTCATGTTACCCGAGATACATTACATAATATTATATATGACTAATTTAACACTATTTAAGAACGTCATCGTGTATTTAAGAACATGCTGACTTTAATACATGCTAAAGCAACTGTTTGTTGTTTTTGTGTGTCCACTACCACTTCCGGTAACATACAAATGCTCATACTCAACGTTAAACTGACCCCGGACAAAATTCAACACAGGTCCATTTTCAACGTTACACCGACATTACACCATTTAAAAGAATATCTGGCTCATTAGTTAATATCGTGGAAAATTAAGAAACGATCATAACATCCATGTATTGATTATTGTTAAACGTCATATTATACATTTTAACAAAACGCTGAACCTACCCGCTAGAAGGACGATCATCAAAACAACTAGGAAGCAAAGCTTGCTCGTGGCCATGATGTCAGTAGTATTCCTGGGATGTCGTTTTATTGGACAACGTAATTTTAAAATTCACGAAACGCAGAAACTGGACTAAACTCTTCTAACCCAAATACACAAGGTATATATTACCCTGCTCCCGTCTTCCTAATTCACTTTGTTCCTTCAAGCATGTCCTTTGGAATATAAATTAATGGCAGTGTATGTGTACCGAGGTAAACCACGACGAATTACATAGGTTATAATTAGAGCATGTCTAGGTATGTGTTTTGTTGTTTAATCGCCCACTGTTGTGAAATACGTCTGCGAATTTAGCACATATACAATGTACTGTGGTAGGTGCAATCGTACGGGTAAGTTATAATAAAACCGTTTTCAAAACATCTATACTATTTACATATCAATGTATTGGCAACAACTGCTGGAGATATTGGGTGGGGTGGGGTGGTTAAAACATAATGATTTGATTGCATCACGTTATATGTGTCTACATGGTATGACAAGCTTATAATGTGTCGTCTTTTCATCTTAACATTATGTGTAGTATGATGAAGTTTATTGATTTACTTCATACCTGCATATACAAAATTATCAAGTCATTTATATGATATGTGGAATTAAAGCATAAGTGAAGTAAATACATGCGTATTTATAATGGATCTTCTATCAATTTACAACATATTCGAAAATATTTAATGCATGATAGAATAAAAATCAAATCACCGACAGTAGAATCATATACAATGTACTCGCTCTCCCCACGCGAGTTCCGAAATTGAAAATAAAACGACTCATAAGACAAACGATAAATGTTATGCATATAATAAGAAAGAAATGATGTTAAAAACATATATAGATACATTTGTTTAATTAATCGAATGTTGAAAAGGTGTCTATATTGTTCACGGATCACCAAACATTCCTATTAATATAAGATTCTTTCAAACGTGGGTATGAAGGATAGGGATATTCCAAGGCTTGCCGAGGATTTTACAACATTTTGTGATTCCGAGGGTAGAATATCTCTATCCTTCATATCCACGTATGAAAGAGTATTTTTCTCTCATACCTCGACGTTTATTGTAATTTTATTACTATGAATTTGCCATCATTTTGAAATCAATTCCGAAGAAAACGGGACTGCAAGTCAATTCTGCCATAAATTGAAAATTGAGTGAAAAAAAAAAAAATTTTATTTTCAACTCAATTCCTGTTGTTTGCTATCTTTTTAAGTAAATCCATCATAGTTTTCCTGAAAAAATATTGTTAAAATTTCCCCAAAAAAGTAATGTTGTAACGCTGTGACGTCATGAGGCTTTTTTGGCATGGGTAGGCATGCAATACAGCTTCATGCGACATGATGTATTTGCCTAGAGTCAGCCAGTATTAAGCAGCGTGTTAGGGTATGAGATAAATTGGATATAGTGGTTAAGTGATAATTTATATTTGTAAATGTTCAATATACATGTGATTCATAATCGCTATCTGGAAGACATATATTTATATGGAACAGTTTACTACATTAAGGTACATTATATTTTTCAAAATACATACATAACATATAGTTCTTATGCTATTAGTGATTACATTAAGACACGATGATACACAAAGGGACATTATAGTACCGCCTTTGTACAACAAGAGGCCCATGGCCTAACGGTCACTGATATTTGATACAAATCAGTTGTTTAATTTACTGATTGTCATTTTGTTCATGAATTAGGAACATGCATCTAATAGGTCTACATAAAAAAAGCAATTAAGGTTTGGTGGCATATTTTACTCCCATTACTGTGTTCACAAGGGTTCATAATTATAAAATTGCAAAGGGCAATAACTCCTTAAATAAAGTTGAGTTCGAATCAGCTTATTTTTCAAACTTGGTTGCGATTTTTCGCATGATTAGTCTACATGGAAAATTTAATCAAGCTCGTGCAAATTTACTCAGTTTTAATGTTCACAAGATTCAATAAATTATAATTGCAAAGCGCAATAACGACCGTAGTTAGCGATCTAAATCAGGTCGATTTTCGAATTGTCCGAGATTCTTTCCAATTCTTAATCTAAATACAAAGTTTCATGTTTAAGCTGAGTGCATATTTATTCAATTTATCGTATTCACGAGGTCCAATAATAATTATTAAGTGCAAAGGGCAATAACTCCGTAACTTATCGTCGGATCAAGCTTGATTTTTGAACTTTTCGATATTTCCGTATGTTTAGTCTGCATACAAAAATTCATTAAGCTCGTTCATATTTACTCAAGTTTATCATGTTTCACAAGTTGTTTCATCATTATTTTGCAAAGGGTTCAATAATTTCGTAGTTTCATCGAATCATTCCCTGATTTTCACTCCCTTGAGATCGTTTCAATGTTAGTGCTAACCTACAAAAGTTTCATTAAGCTTAGTTTATATTTACTAAAGTATTGCGTTTCACATGGAGACGATAAAATTATTAGTGCAAAGGGCAATAACTCCATAAATTACAGGTCAAATGCAGATAGGCGTTGAGTCTCTCGCAGAATAATTGACAGATTGCATAGACATCATGTGAGTCTACATACAAAGTTTTAGTGAGACGGTAGTTGGGAACTCTATTTATCTCAAGTATGCGCATTGGTGTGAGTGTTGTTAGGTTATTATTAGTTTGCAAAGGGCAATAACTCGTAAATTACTGTCCGAATCATGCTGATCTCTCTCGAGCTCGTCCGAATCTTATCAAATTGTCGCACGAACGCACCTGCGCGAGGGCCACGCAGCGCGACGACCACTTGGTGTTGTCACGACGAGGAGGGAGTGGAAGTGTAGGTGAGTGAGGAACGCAATAGGCCCCATGAACAATGTCAGGTTCCTAAAAGTTCTAGATTAAAATAGATCACCCAAGACTGATACTTCTTCAACTAGGGATTTGTTCTTCACTCCAGCTTACACGTAAATATAGACATTTAAGGCACAAGTCTTTGATGGCAATGCGGGGAAGCAACAACATATTTCCTTCAGCGATATTTAACGTTCAGCAAATGCTGGATTCCCTTATCAGAAGCAGCAGCAGAAACGCTCAATTTGCCAGAGTCTCAGCAAAACGCACTCCCGAATTCATGAGCAAACTGGCGCTCACCAATTCCCAACATAGCTCCAGGTGTCTGCAAACAGAATCATATGTCATGCACGTTATTAATTTATATTAGGACAATGTGTTTATGTTGATATAAAGATCTACCTGTCATTTCATACGTAGAAGTAACGTAAGTAAATGCAATACGCAAGACAAGAAAATTCATATTTGGCCTATTTATCCCTCCATGAAATCCTCAATGCTACATGTATATCACGTATATATTGACGCACAAACATAACTACTTGTATGGGTTCTGTAATTCGCGGGGAATTTCACTTGCAGCTATTATTCACGCGCAAGCAGCACCGCGCGAAATTAGATTAACAGCGAATAAATAAAAAGAATGATTGTTAGAAAATCCTGTATTTACTTCTTATTAGAAATTGACAAATAGGAGAATATTAAAGTGAGATAACATAAACTTTCTTTCTTCGCGAAAATTAAATAAACTTATACAGAATAGTGAACTCAGAATCTGTACTTTTACATGACCACTCACATACAGTATAGTAATACTCAGATGTAAAACTTTTACATGACCACTACATACAGTATAGTAACTGAGAACTGAGCACTTTTACATGACGCTCTCACATACAGTATAGTGAACTTAGAACTATATTTTTACATGAGAAATCT
>SAYR01017192.1:24418-53123 GCA_004382745.1 Argopecten irradians irradians | reverse complement strand
ATAAAGACCCCATATATAGTTTTCGTAATCATAACTCCATAAATACTCCATAGAGAGTTTTTGTAATCATAACTCTATAAAGACTCCATAGAGAGTTTTTGTAATCATAACTCCAAAAAGACCCCATATAGAGTTTGTGTAATCATAACTCCAAAAAGACCCCATATATAGTTTTTGTAATCATAACTCCATATAGACCCCATATAGAGTTTTTGTAATCATAACTCCATAAATACTCCATATATAGTTTTTGTAATCATAACTCCGTAAAAATTCCTTATAGAGTTTTTGTAATCATAACTCTATATAGACTCCATATAGAGTTTTGTAATCATAACTCCATATAGACTCCATATAGAGTTTTCGTTATCATAACTCCGTAAAAATTCCATATATAGTTTTTGTAATCATAACTCCATATAGACTCCATATAGAGCTTTTGTCATCATACTTACTTACAAAGTGAATGAATGAATTATAAATTTAAAACCGGTACTATTACTACACTTTGCCACCAAAATAATTTACAACCAAACACCTTTGCCTAATTAAATAATGGCAAGGAGAAGGAACACATAGTATCTTATTAGCTTATCACATTATACAATATGATTATCATACGCAATGGTCGACTATCCGTAAGGTTATCACAGGTTTTGGAAATATTTCAATCATGGTATTATTTTCGAATTCCTCCGCAACCCTTTTTCCGGAGCTGTGGAGCATTATATCCTGCACCTGAAATAATGGAAACATTTATTGAATGAACGCATAACACATGTGATGTATTTGTTTAATTTTCTTTTTAAAACGCACCTTTATTATTCATTACATAATTATATTATTGATAGTCTTTTAAATGATCTTTGTTTGATCGCTTCGATAATTCGGTTTATTCATTGTATGAACATTAAGCAAATTAATATAGAAAGTGTATTTATTAAGGCCTATCTGTTTATCAAAGTTTTGTGCATGAAATATTGGTTTGTATACTAAAAACTACTATTTTCTTCGCGATGCGTAATGTCTCTAAATAAAAGTGAATATAATTTTAAATCATACATACGGCTCAATCTGATATGTTTCTGAATCGAAGAGGTAAGTAGCCTAATGCAAATGCTATCCCCAATCCAACGCTTCCGGCAATCAGAATTCCAATTATTCCACCAAAGCTACAACAAACAACATGATTATAATTAAAACACTTTACGCATCTATCGGCAAAGTTACAACAAGCAATATCATTTTATTACACAATCCGCCTGATATCATGTGATTTCGCACGTGTACTATTTTTGCATATATATGTCACTAGTGTAATGTGACCTGGAGCGATTTTCTTAGGATAGAAATTCGTTTTGATGTATAATTAATGGAAGTGTGGGTTGTTGTTGTTATGTGATAGAAAGTATCTTAAACGTGTATTCATTTCATTTAAGATTTTATAAAACGCGTCTCGAATATCTAATTAAGATAAAATAAAAACTCTTCTTTTTATACTCGTTTCATAAAACATATGAAATGAACACTCATTTAAGATCCCATATCTAATAAATATACCAAAGAAAGATAACCAAACAACATTATTATCAAGTGTACAGCAGTGGAATGAAACGACTCAGTTATTATCACGTGTAAAATTTAAAACAATACGATCCAGTCGTTGATACATACTAAATCCGAATAAACTACAATATATGATATCAACGCTCATGCTAACGACATATATGTAAAATGTTACTTATATATACATTGAGTTGCAATGAAGTTAACTTTTAAAATGTAGACATTTCGCTGGATTATCCAAAAAAAATTTACATGACACTCAGATGAAATTAATAATGACACATATTTGAATCGACGTATGCGTGTACCTACCTACACGATCACGGGATACTTGGTTAATGAAACAACTGACTCTTCAGCTCAATTTTGAGCTTCTTAATAACAAAATTTAATACCGAATAAGTGGTTGCATTATATATCCGTTCCAATAAACTCGGGTAAATTACAATTATTTATGTCAATATACCTGAAAAATACTTGTACCCAAAATTCAACAGAAATTCACATGAAAAATACCGAGCTGAACACTTGGTAAATTCCATGAGTTTCAGGTTTAATTAACCATAACATATCTTCATTTGAATTGAAATCAAATCTTTCACTACAAATTTGTGGAAAATTCAGGTAGTTTTAGTTTGACTTGTCCTGCATTGAATTTGTTTTTTTCATGTGAACTTTTTAGATAAAATTGACATAAGTATACACGAAAACAGTAAGATAAACATTGAGGCAAGAGCAGTCCACTTAATTATTCTGACGGAAGCGTTGTTATATACATGTATATATATTACACTGACGTATTTTAGATCAAGTCAATGACCTTTTATGGATTTTACAATATTAATGTTATACACTGTACATGATTGCAGTTTGTCTGGGAAAAATTGCCAGGCCAGGTTGGATGCACATTTTCGAGATCCCACGTTATCATCGAAAATAATTATTGATACCATTAATTAGCCGTTATACTTTGTGCTTGCTGATCCCGTAGATCCACCGCCGTAGTAAGAAGGTCTGTAGTTTGAACCTCCCCCTCCTCTACCTCCTCGGCGACACTCAGCACCTAAAATTAAAAATATAGAGGAATCCTCATTTATGTACGACGGTAAAATAAATTATAATTTTGTTGGTTAATAATGCCACGTATCTTAAACAAGTTTATCAGCTCTGTGTGAAATCATCCCCTTCCATCGACCCCAACACCTTTTGATCTCTGTTTCCCTTCCATTGATAAAACCGCATTCTCGTAAGTTTATAAAGAGGAACAATCCCTTTACAGTTGATTAATTTAAGATATTCTAAACGTAACTACAGCCCCTAAAATGGCCCGAGACACGGATCCCCGATTTTCAATATTTATTGGTTTTTAGCCTATAAACTATATTTACATCTGAATTGTGGAAATTTGACAAGGTACGTGCCTTCCAAAATTTTATTTGCTTCGTCAAATATTCATATTGAAAAGGATAACTAATAGATAAAAAGTAGCCAAAATGGTACAGATAAGAAAGGCATGTTCGAAAATCCAACAAGTTCAATAAATATGCGTCAATGATTGAATAATGAAAGCGATGCTACTATGTTTGAGTATGATCCATGTAAATGTAGTGACAAGTCATTGCAGAACCTTAGATGTGATCGTTGCGTGAATGATATCACTTTCGGAATTTGCAATGAGACCGCGAGACTTTCGCCATGACAGTGTATGGTAATTTACTTTCCGAACATCCATACATTACATTATAGTAAATATGACTAATTTGACACTATTTTCATTTAACAACGTGCTGACTTTAATACATGGTAACTTTAGCAGATAATAGCTGGTTTCAGCGATTGTTTGTTTGTTTTTGTGTATCCGCTACCACTTCCGCTAACATACACATGCTCATATTCAACGTTGTAAACTGACCCCGGACAAATTTTAACACAGGTCCATTTTCAACGTTACACCGAAATTACACCATTTAAAAGTATATCTGGCTCATTAAATAATATCGTTGAAAATTAAGAAACGATGTTAACATCCATGTATTGATTATTGTTAAACGTCATATTATACATTTTAACAAAATGCTGAACCTACCCGCCAGAAGGACGATCATCAAAACAACTAGGAAGCAAAGCTTATTCGTGGCCATGATGTCAGTAGTATTCCTGGGATGTCGTTGTATTGGACAAGGTAATTTTAAAATTTCCGAAACGCAGAAACTAGACTACGATCTCCTAACCCAAATACACAAGGTATATGTTACAAATATGTACCCTGCTACCGTCCTCCTAATTCACTTTGTTCTCTCAAGCATGTCCTTTGGAATATAAATATATGGCAGTGTATGTGTACCGAGGTAAACCGGGACGAATTACATAGGTTATAATTAGAGCATGTCTAGGTATATGTTTTGTTGTTTAATCCCCCACTGTTGTGATACAATGTACTGTGGTAGGTACTATCGTACCGATAAGTTATAATACAACGTTTTCAAAACATCTCCAATATTAACATATCAATGTATTGGCAATAACTGCTGGAGATATTGGGTGGTTAAAACATAATGATTTGATTGCATCACGTTATCATTCATCGTTAAAATGTATCTACATGGTATGATTTGTTTATAATGTCTCCACTTCACATATTTTCATACCTGTATATACGAAATTATCAAGTCATTTATATAACATGTGGAATAATTAGCATAAGTGAAGTAAATACTTGCGTATTTATAATTGATCTTCTATTAATTTATAACACATTCGAAAATATTTAATGCATGATAGAATAATAATCATTTCTCCGACAGTAGAATCATGTACATGTAGGTTTAAAATGAGTTCCCAAAATTGAATTAAAAAGGACTCATGAGATCAACGATAAATGTTTAATACATATATAAGAAAAAAATAAATGTTAAACATATATAGATACATTTGTTTAATTAATGGAATGTTGAAAAGGTTTCTATATTGTTCACGGATCAACGAACATTCCTAGTAATACAAGACTCATACATATGTTGGTATATTCTACCCGAGGGTCACAAAATGTTGTAAAACCCGAGGCTTGCCGACGGTTTTACAACATTTTTCCGAGGGTAGAATATCCCTATCCTTCATATCCACGTATGAAAGAGTATTTTTCTCTCATACCTCGACGTTTATTGCAATTTTATTACTTGATGTTCCACCATTTTGAAATCAATTAAAAAGAAAACGGGACTGTAAGTCAATTCTCCATATATGAAAATTGAGTGATATTTTCAACTCAATTCCTGTTGTTTCTATCTTTTAAAGTAAATCCATCATAGTTTCTGGAAAAAAAATGTTAAAATTTTCCCTAAAAATAGTAATGTTGTTAACGCTGTGACGTCATGAGGCTTTATTGCATGGGTAGGCATGCGATACGGCTTCATGCGACATGAATGTATTGCCCTAGACCAGTCAGTTACACGTGTAGGTATGAGATACATTGATATAGTGGTTTAGTGATAATTATATTTGTAAATGTATCAATATACATGTGATTCATAATCGCTATACTGAAGACATATATTTATATGGACAGTTACTACATTAAGGTACAATATATTTTTCAAAATTACATACAAATATATAGTTTTAATGCTATTCTGATACATTAAGACACTATGATACACTAGGGACACCACAGTGCCGCCTTTGTACAACAAGAGACCCATGGGTCTTAACGGTCACCTGATATTTGATACAAATTAGTTGTTTAATTTACTGATGTCTTTTGTTCATGAATTAGGAACATATATATCTAATAGGTCTACATAAAAACAACATTAAGGTTGGTGCATATTTACTCCACATTACTGTGTTCACAAGGTTCAATAATTATTATTGCAAAGGGCAATAACTCCTTAAATAAGTTGAGTCGAATCAAGCTTATTTTCAAACTTGGTTGCGATTTTTCCAATGATAGTCTACATGGAAAATTTAATCAAGCTCAGTGCAAATTTACTCAAGTTTTCATGTTCACAAGATTCAATAATTATAATTGCAAAGCGCAATAACGACCGTAAGTTACGATCTAATCAAGTCGATTTTCGAATTGTCCGAGATCTTTCCAATCTTAATCTAAATACAAAGTTTCATGAAGCTGAGTGCATATTTATTCAATTTATCGTATTCACAAGGTCCAATAATAATTATTAGTGCAAAGGGCAATAACTCCGTAACTTATCGTCGGATCAAGCTGATTTTTGAACTTTTCCGGGATATTTCTAATGTTTAGTCTGCATACAAAAATTCATTAAGCTCGGTTCATATTTACTCAAGTTATCATGTTCACAAGGTTCAATCATTATTATTGCAAAGGGCAATAATTTCGTAAGTTTCAATCGAATCATTCTGATTTTCAAACTCCCTTGAGATCGTTTCAATGTTAGTCTACCTACAAAGTTTCATTAAGCTTAGTTTATATTTACTAAAGTAATTGCGTTCACAATGTCCGATAAAATTATTAGTGCAAAGGGCAATAACTCCATAAATTACAGTCAAATCATGCTGATTTTCGAACTTGTCCGAGATCTTTCCAATGTGAGTCTACATACAAAGTTTTATTAAGCTTGGTTTAATTTTACTCAAGTAATGCGTTCACAATGTTCAATAGTTATTATTAGTGCAAAGGGCAATAACTCCGTAAAATACTGTCGAATCATGCTGATTTTCGAGCTCGTCCGAAATCTTTCAAATGTCGCACGACGCACTGCGGACGACGCACGACGCACGACGAAGGACAAAAGAATATCGCAATAGGCCACCATGAACAATGGTCAGGTTTCCTAAAAAGTTCTTAGATTAAAATAGATCACCCAAGACTGATACTTCTTTCACTAGGCATTGTTCTTCACTCCAGCTTACACGTAAATATAGACATTTAGCACAAGTCTTTGATTGCAAATCGAAGCAAGCAACATATTTCCTTCACGATATTTACACGTTCAGCAAGCTGGATTCCTTATCAGAACAGCAGCAGAAACGCTCAATTGCCAAGTCTCAGCAAACGCACCCCGAATCCAATGAGCAAACTGGCGCTCACCATTCCAACCATAGCTCCAGGGTGTCTGCAAAACAGAATCATATGTCATGCACTGTTATTATTTATATTAGGACAATGTGTTTATGTTGATAGATCTACCTGTCAATTTCATACGTAGAAAGTAACGTAAGTAATCAATACCAAGACAGAAAATTCATATTTGCCTATTTATCCCTCCATGAAATCCTCAATGCTACATGTATACACGTATATATTGACGCACAAACAAACTACTGTATGGGTTCTGTAATTCGCGGGAATTCACTTCGCTATATTCACGGCCAAGCTAGCACCCGCGAAATTAGAATACCGCGAATAAAATAAAAAGAATGATATGTTAGAAATCCTGTATTACTTCTATTAGAAATTGACAAATAGGAGAATATTAAAGTGGAGATAGCAAAACTTTCTTCTCGCGAAATTAAATAACTATACAGAATAGTGAACTCAGAACTGTACTTTTACATGACCACTCACATACAGTATAGTAAACTCAGAACTGTACTTTTACATGACCACTCACATACAGTATAGTAACTGAGAACTGCACTTTTACATGACCACTCACATACAGTATAGTGAACTTAGAACTATTTACATGACCACTCACATACAGTATAGTAAACTTAGAACTGCACTTTTACATGACCACTCACATACAGTATAGTGAACTCAGAACTGTACTTTTACATAACCACTCACATACAGTATAGTGAACTTAGAACTGATTTTTTACATGACCACTCACATACAGTATAGTAAACTTAGAATTATATTTTTACATGACCACTCACATACAGTATAGTGAACTTAGAACTGATTTTTTACATGACCACTCACATACAGTATAGTGAACTCAGAACTGTACTTTTACATGACCACTCACATACAGTATAGTGAACTTAGAACTGCACTTTTAAATGACCACTCACATACAGTATAGTGAACTCAGAACTGTACTTTTACATGACCACTCACATACTGTATATTGAACTTAAAACTGATTTTTTACATGACCACTCACATACAGTATAGTAAACTTAGAACTATAGTTTTACATGACCACTCACATACAGTATATTGAACTTAGAACTGATTTTTTTACATGACCACTCACATACAGTATAGTAAACTTAGAACTATATTTTTACATGACCACTCACATACAGTATAGTGAACTCAGAACTGTACTTTTACATGACCACTCACATACAGTATATTGAACTTAGAACTGATTTTTTACATGACCACTCACATACAGTATAGTAAACTTAGAACTATATTTTTACATGACCACTCACATACAGTATAGTAAATTTAGAACTGTATGTTTACATGACCACTCACATACAGTATAGTAAACTCAGAACTGTATTTTTACATGACCACTCACATTCAACAGTGTAATAGTCATCAAATTAAAGTTTTGATCAAATCAAATTTACTCAGTATATGTGCGATATCAAGTCGAAAAAATTGACCTGCTCTATTTATACTTCAGAAATATATTGAAACCAATCGTTTTGATGAAATTAAACCTTTAAATGTCACAGATAACTATGTCTAATACCTTGTAATTATTAGTGACAATACAACAGGTTAAAATATTGATATCACTGTATATTGGTTTTTGCCAAATTAAGACTTTCCATTGTAAATTAATTAGCGAAATAATTAATTCTCAAAATCATGCTCACTTTTGCTGCATAATACATTACAAATTCTTTTTGATTACAAACACTATCTCACATCTGACTTTATCGACGATTTAACTATGTGTCTGTTATGTTTACGTAGGATAAAACCTTTTCTTGGCACTAAACTGACCAATATGAAATGAAAATATTTCTTTTTAGTTCACGCGTATTCGTATAGATTTTGGGGATTCTGCCATTAAGTAAGAAGACTGCTTACAACATAATAGATGAACCAGCACCGGAACGGGGAGGAGACTTGCCTGTTTTTATACCAGCCCTGAATGAAACTCTGGCATCGCTGCCTGTTAGACAAAGAACAAATAAGATAAACTTCAATCAGCATGTATTTACCAAAGGATGAATACAATCAAACCATATTAAAATTCAATTTCTATTTCTAATAGAATTGCAGGGCTTACAATGGCCATTCGTATTGAGTACAATAGTTTACTACATTTAATTAGGATATCTATCCAACAGTTGTCTTTATCCTGTAATGCTAGCAATAAGATTCTTATCTTGATTATCATCCGTTGCTTTTCAGAATCGCTCATTTCTATAAGTATGATTGAAATGGTGATATCTGAACTACATTGCTGGCTATGTTTTGTAAGTTAGTATTCGCTGTCCACTTGTTAGCTAATTATCTAATTATCTCCTGACACGAAGCCAATTTAAAATGTGTTGTGAACTCTTCAGCACTACAGTACATGTATTGTAAGCCCTTTATTAACTAGAAATGTTTTGTTTTAATGTTAATGATTTAAACCAAACATTTAAATTGGACTTGATGTTACCAAATGATAATAATTAGGTGATACGAGATAGAGATGTGCTTTTGATATTAATACAGATCTAAAGATTATACTTACCAATAACGAGCATAGACGTCACCAATACCAAGCAAATAAAAACACTTCCCTTATTCATACTTGTGCTGCAATGGAAACAGGCGCACCACTCTGATCAGCAAGCAGGCTTAAGAGAAAAAGACTAAATGCCTTAACGAAGTGGTCGTGCCGCTTTTATAATCTAATTATGATGTGATCATGAATGACTCCTCTGATTCTGGGAATTGGAAATTTTAGTTATATTTGGAACCATGCTAAAAACCAAGTTAAATAAAGAAAACTTCATAGTGGTTAAATATAATATATATTTATTAAAATATGGATTTGTAATTAGACAATTAATTTAAACTACAAATCAGGGTGCATGCCTATTATCTATTATCGTGACGATTTTATTATCGTAATTCAAGTTTTTTATGAAAAAATTCAAAAAATCTGAAAATATATAAACAAAATGATTTAATGCAAACCCTATGAGTTGTAAAATCACGATATTATGCTGTTCACGTTACCAGGCTCTAACAGTCATAAGAAAAGGACCTACATGTTAATACATTACTTTTGAGTCGAATTCCGGATGAGTCTAATTATTTTCGTAGGTCCGTTTAATTTCGAAATAACGAGTTTCGACTTTACAAAGCAATGCAGAAACATCCGTATTCAGTAGTAAAGGAAAACTCGGGGAGATCATCGTCTATGGCTATAAAGCATATTTAAAATTCAGAATAATTTATTTATGTTTACAATATTTTTTCAGTTTGCTTTTTGCGCAGTTGTTGGGAAGATGTCAAAATATATAAGATCGTTGTAATCAACTTGATAATGTTGTTACTCGTTTAAGTGATAGATATGAATGGTAAGCTAACAACTGGCTATCGAACTCATTTCACATTAGTAACAAGCCTTTTTGGTTACAAATGACCTTTAACACCACATATGATTTGTCCTGTAATACTACTCAGATGATGTTTAATATTTAAGCATTAAACTGTCGGTCTATGAAATATATAGTCTATATAGATGCCAGAGCTTTGCAGACAATCTTCATAATGCACGCTATATAGATCATATATTACATATGAAGATAGTTTAATACTTCTATTGTCATTATTAGTTCATCTTGGGGGTATCTACATTATAATTGTTTATGTTTGAGCAGGAAAACCTTTCATTAACGACGATATAACTCCACATGATGGAACAGCCACGGTGATCAGGTGACGTTACCACGTCAACATTAGTGACGTCATGATTTTGAGTGTCAGTTACACCCTCATAGACTTCACTTTGGCTTGGTTGGTTTATATAGTAGGAGAGGCTATCAGAGAGTTAGATTTAGTATGCAAACAAATAAAAATCATATAATAATTATATATTTATGAGATAAAATATATGGGGTTGTATGCTTTTTTTAGGAATTTGTTTTGAAATAAGAATGGCTACATTTGTATTACGATGACACTTAACTTCTTATTCAACACTCACTTTGCTTTCCATTTTGTTATTATTGTTTTTGGAACTATAGGCCTTCATAACTAATAGGTTATCATGAAACACTCTTAACTTATAATCTCACAGGTAATTCATTCACGAGTAATTTTTGGAGAAAATACTGCTTTCAGATTATTTTTATTTTGTTGTCAAATGTTCATGAATTTAACATATGGAAACTTCCGTACGTTTTGTCAAGAAGTAAAGATGACGTAAGAAAATGTTGAAGTTGAACTTTGGAATTTAATGATGATAACTTTGACTTGACGGATGGCCATTCTGGAGTGTCCAAAATATAGCCGATGTGTTCCGTACAAAGTCGGAGACCTAACTGACTTACAAATAAAATATTTCATGCTTAAATAATGTACATACAATAAAATTACAGAATTATGATTGACAGATATCGCTCATTGGCAGATTAATCAGCCGTGGTCAGTGTCCTTTAGGCAATTAGGATGGCCGTGACATTAATCCGGTTACGTAATAGAATGGAACTTAAAATCTTTCAGAAAAGGTATCAAAGTAAATTGCCAGGGGATATACACAGTTATCACACATATGGGGTTTTATCTCAAATGTCACAAACGTAAATATGATCAAGAATATAACCTTAGGAATGTCAAATTACACACAATAGTATTAACTGATAATTGATGTTAAAATTTAGCAACTATTAACGCAAGTTCAAAGCACTTTAAAATTTATCACAAAATTCTTTGTGATAAATTCATTTTGAATTAACGCATATTCATCGTTGTCCACTGTTTATTTAGTACTGTTTATATTACCCAAGGACGTTGTCAGGAGGAAGACAACACATATAAATAGTTCCAGCTAATCCAATCTTAATAGGAAATCCGTTATGTATATTCAGCGATTTGCCTACATTTTTTTATCAAATTGGGACACACTCATTATTTTCTTTTCACGATGAATGAAATTTTATGACGTTATTTGTATAGCTCTATATAATATCTAAGACCATTAAGATATCATATCTATGTCTTCACGCATATTTAACACCCCTAGTACCGTCTTCTATTGTTTATAGGTATTTAAATATAGTGTCGAGCAATGTGTTACAGGCGGCTATATCTAGTGTACCGGTATTTACTAAAAAATTTAAATATTTTAAGTGCTTATTTAATTACTGATAGAAACCGTTTTACTAAAATGAAAGTCCTTCATTATAATCATTGTTTTTGTTATCAAAAACGTGGAATATAGAAAAAATAAAAATCAAAGTGCCAAGGCCACTCATATATGCTGTGAACGAACAACTTAAACAAAGGAATAAAGAAATTGGTTTTGCATTTAGATATTGAATTTAGTAGTGTACAAGTGTACAGTGTTAAATTATGGAGTTAAACAAAATATATTTACGGTATATCGTATTTATTTTATGATATGTAAAGTTGATTCAAGAACAATAAGTTGAATAACTCATTTTCCTGAAGTAAATTTTATATTAAAATTTTTAAATTATTTCTGAAATAACGATTTCAACACCAATAAAATTGGTCAGAATCTGAGTATCATTTTTTTAAGATTCTTTATTAATTACTAAAATTATCAATTTCATCAATATCTCTTCAAACATTTGAGAATATTTTCGACAAAAATATAACATTAGAAATACATGTATTACCATTTCCGGGTATGTTTTGGTTCCCTTTCTAAAAAAAATAACATGGGTTGCTTTGACGACTTTTGACTAATAAATTACGGCCAGATACTTTTGCCAAATAAAAAGTACATTATTTCGTTACTTATAACACTCAGATTTATTTTAAATTCACAAGAACGCTAGTCGTTAACATAAAAAAAACTTCATGTAATGCATCAGACTTAAGCAAGTCTTCGAAAGACGCAGTAACTGGTTGGCGACATATTATCGCGAAGAACATATTATCGTGATTTTTGCTTTGCCGACTTTTGAATAATAAGAAATCATGGCCAGATTTTTAAGCCAAATAAAACGTACATTATTTGGTTTACTTATAACACTCAGATTTCTTTTTAATTTATAAGAACGATAACGTCAAGAAAACTTGATGCAATGCATCGGACTTTAGCAAGTCTTCGTAAGGCTACCGTACTTTAAACGACAATACACACTTTTAGTTGCTCGTACATATATAGATCTATATTATCATTATATTTTGTAAGTTTATGTTGATAAATTTTGTACTTTTCCCTTTCAATATAACGCAGTTGTCGATAAACAAAAGGCACAACTCCCAGTGACCTTTTAACTTTTACTGCGTAATGATGTCACCAGATATAGTTCGTCAATGCAACCGAATTAAAACAAAACTCTATAACCGTTATAAGAACTTTCTTTTGCAATTATTTTCCTAACGTTTCATTACATAAATCGATCAGTAGCATGAATTACGTGAAATTGAAATAGACATACACAATCCAAAATCGACCGAAATCTGCCGCGGAGGAAAGCGTTGTCACCTCAGAATGCTGTTTCACAGCATCAAAAAAATAAAATAGAAAAACAATAAACTCAATGACAACTTAAGAAACGTGGCAACCGTTATTGAATCTATTAAAATTTTAAAAATATGACAGCCTGGTTCTAGTTAAGCTATTGAACTGGAAACGGACAGCTTGCTACATTGAAAATAATGTATAATCTGTTTTGTTTGCTATTCTGTTATCATCAAGTACAGCTGTCTATAAGCTCTGATAGTCAATCCTCCATTTAGTACATAGGTGAAGGTTGCCTTTGGGTGTTGTTACCGTGAATTGTAAATTACTGCCAAATAACTATTAGATTGTAGTAGATAAATCTAACAATCCTAATGCAGTAATGAAATTACAGTTATATTTCAGAAAGTGAGATGGAAACTTTTTTTATTTTTCATGAATGCGAAGCACGAGTGAAAAACATCAAAGTTTCCACCTCACGATAAAAAATATTACTGGTATTTAATAAGAAGCAAGGGATATTCTATTTATTGCATTTGTTTCTCGCTTCCATTAACAGAAGACAATCACTACTTTTTCCGCCAAAGGTTATTCCGCCTTTGTTATTTGCCCTTGCGATTATTATGTCGTATTTTTGTGAGAATAAGGTCATATTGCGACGCAAAAATATGAAGCACAAATTAATGAGGTAATAATCAAAATAATATTTTCACTGTTATGATACATTCCGATTGGTCAAAGCGAGTTAAAAATATCAAAAAATTGATAATTTCACTGGAGATAAGTATATCGCGTTTATGTTCACCGTGATATTTCACCGTGAAAAATGTAATAAATCGTACTAAGCTTTTAAACACTGAAGCGTCCTCACGGCACATATGGAACCTATGTTCTGTAAAATATATTTTAGTGGTAACATTATTTTTCTAGTACCATTTTAGTGTTTTCGCGCGAATACATTGCTGAAATAAGATTCCGCTAATATTGTTTACTGTTCGAATACATAACTACGATGTACGGCAAACATGTTAAAAACAATCAACAAAAATGATACAGTTTACAAGTATTTTAATCAAAGACTTAAATCAACAAAAATTATAAAATTTCCAAAAACCTGAGACGTATTCAGAAGCATACGTAGTTATTTTGAGCTTTTGTGTCAAGCCAATATATACTGATACTTTTCATATAGATAGAATAAAATGTCTTTTGTGATTAAATTTGAAAATGCTTTGGTCCGGAAAAGGGATGATTCTGTAACCGTTTATAAAAAAAGTCCCAGGTTGAGGTGGTAGCTAGGTTAGTGGAGGTTGGTGTGATCAGGAGGTGGCTGACACGGTAAAACAGCTAAGTGGAGGTTGGTGTGATCAGGAGGTGGCTGACACGGTAAAACAGCTAAGTGCAGGTTGGTGTGATCAGGAGGTGGCTGACACGGTAAAACAGCTAAGTGGAGGTTGGTGTGATCAGGAGGTGGCTGACATGGTAAAACAGCTAAGTGGAGGTTGGTGTGATCAGGAGGTGGCTGACACGGTAAAACAGCTAAGTGGAGGTTGGTGTGATCAGGAGGTGGCTGACACGGTAAAACAGCTAAGTGGAGGTTGGTGTGATCAGGAGGTGGCTGACACGGTAAAACAGCTAAGTGGAGGTTGGTGTGATCAGGAGGTGGCTGACACGGTAAAACAGCTAAGTGGAGGTTGGTGTGATCAGGAGGTGGCTGACACGGTAAAACAGCTAAGTGGAGGTTGGTGTGATCAGGAGGTGGCTGACACGGTAAAACAGCTAAGTGGAGGTTGGTGTGATCAGGAGGTGGCTGACACGGTAAAACAGCTAAGTGGAGGTTGGTGTGATCAGGAGGTGGCTGACACGGTAAAACAGCTAAGTGGAGGTTGGTGTGATCAGGAGGTGGCTGACACGGTAAAACAGCTAAGTGGAGGTTGGTGTGATCAGGAGGTGGCTGACACGGTAAAACAGCTAAGTGGAGGTTGGTGTGATCAGGAGGTGGCTGACACGGTAAAACAGCTAAGTGGAGGTTGGTGTGATCAGGAGGTGGCTGACACGGTAAAACAGCTAAGTGGAGGTTGGTGTGATCAGGAGGTGGCTGACACGGTAAAACAGCTAAGTGGAGGTTGGTGTGATCAGGAGGTGGCTGACACGGTAAAACAGCTAAGTGGAGTAACGTGCTGTCAAGCCTATCAGTAGGGCGACGCTCACCACCTCAAAGGTTTTGACAGGAGCCCTACGAAAAACAAAAAAATTATATCGTACGGGATTTGTACAGGTATTCTGAAAGTGATATGGGAACAACATTTTCCCTACTGACACAATGATATTTTATTACAAAAACAATAGATTTGGAAGCTCAAGGAGGCCTCTCAGTTGTACTTAAAGTAGATTTTCCAATCTTGTTATAGAATATTTCATCTTTTAATGGATTGTCTTCTTGTTTAAAAATGTTCCTGTATTTTAAAATTTCTGTTGCAAAGAGACACACACATATGAAGCATTTTGCTTGCTACATGACATATCGTAACGATCTAAGCACAATACATACGTATGTTTATTTTCATCCTCGATACTCAAGGGGTTCCGATTACTTACGATCTCTACACCCCTGGACTATCTCATAGCGAAATTGAAGGCAGCTCAGCGAAAAAATATTTGACCAATCACAGGCCAGCAAAGATTTCCTTTGAAGACTACAGAGAGAGCGACGCCTAACATCAAAGCCACACATGACAATCACAGTGTACCGTTATACGGCTCTTTTGATGTACATCAAATGACTACATTACCTGTTCTGTACTGTTGCCTCCAGTTTTACTATGAGATACATGTAGTCCAGGGGTGTAGAGATCGTAAGTGATCGGAACCCCTGGAGTATCGAGGATGGTTAATTTACGACATCAAACAGACTATGTATCAAGATGAAGCACACAGTCGTTTATATGAGTTAAGTTACACTTCACTAGATAGGTGTATGTCGAAGTTCAGCAGACTTCACTAGATAGGTGTATGTCGAAGTTCAGCAGACTAAAGAGACAATTATTCTTAACACTATTATGTTTATGTTATAAATTGAGAGAGGGCTTTGTGTTACGAAATTTAACATAATAAATTACTTACACGTTGAATGACGCAGGTCCGGCATTAGAAGGACCATCTTTTTTAGGAGGCGGTTTGGCATCACTATCTGTAAGAAAAACCCCACATATTTCACATAGTATATTGAAATAACCATGAATTGAAGCTTAGCAACGTGCTTAGACATTGTCGACTTATTTAATCTCTAGATAAAGCAAGCTTAACTTATTGCCGAATTATGAATAACAAAAATATTCAGCAGGTTTTTGCCCAATTTAGTCCAATACAAAACAAATTGTCCTCATTTCCTTCCTGTCCAATTTTGAATAACACACAAAGTGAAATTCGTCTTATTAGGTAGTCGAATAGATATTAGCAATAATGAAATCAATAACATTGGTTTGTCAAGAATTAAGTTAAAAGTCACTTACCTGCACACAACAGAGCCACCACAACAAGTACACAGAGTATGGTTTTCATTGGTGCTGTAGTCAAGCTAGTCCAATAATAAGTGAACTGGGGTTGACCATGGCAGTTTTTATAAGCCTTGATGACGTCAGTGTGTCGTCAGAACTACATATTCCAGGAACTGGGAATTATCAACTTATTTGGAACATAATGAAAGATAATTGCAATGTAAAATGCTTATACATATGTAATTCGATAAATATCCCAGTGTCATTAGCAAGACATCAAAGTAATGGCAATCAATGCTAAATGAATACACAGACACTGGTTTGAATTCCATGTATATACGACAAATGGATCAAACAACGAATTCTATAGTCTTTGATGCACAATTAATTACAATAACAGTTATCTTTATAGTAGATTGTCTGTTTCATAACATTGTTGGAATATTTGTCATCGCCATTGTCATATGGGCGTAAATGATTTCAAAGATGGACACGTATATATACGTACTTAGCTACGATAGGGTAGGCTAAATAACCAAAAGAGTATCACTATACTTTGATTTTAATTGTAAAGTTTTAAAACAGTATTTAAAGTGTTATACTCTCCATAAATAACTTAGGTAGTAATTATCATCTTTATCGGGTACGTATAGCTAAAACCTAACAACGCGAGACTTCGTGATGCATGGTGGTGAAAAACACAGAAATGAACAGGACGGCGTCGCGATGTACATGTAATGCCGAAATGTCCCATACTTCTTTCACAGTATGCAGATGACACCTCACTTGCACTTGATGGCACAGAAAAATCACTTAGAGAAGCTGTTACTGAACTTGACTTTTTTGCGAATATATCAGGACTTAAAATTAATATTTCAAAAACACAAGTTATTTGGATAGGCAGTAAGAAATATAGTACAGATACATTTCTTCCAGAACTTGATCTACAATGGGGCAGGGAAACCTTCACTTTGCTAGGTATTGAATTCAATATTAACTTGCATGTGATTCCTCAGTTAAACTTTGATAAAAACTTACAAAATTAAAATCACTCATAAGATCATGGAGAAGAAGATTTTTAACACCGATTGGCAAAATAAATGTAATTAAATATATTTTAGTCTCACAGTTTAATCATCTGTTTATATCTTTACCAAACCCAAATGGAAAATTTATTGGGAAATTGAATTCTACATTGTATGATTTTCTATGGAATAGTAAAGTAGATAAAGTAAGAAGAGAAGTAGTTGTTCAGGATTATATTAATGGTGGGTTAAGAATGATTGATATCCAAACTTTTATAGATTCTCTTAAATTAGGTTGGATAAGAAGATTATTCCAATGTTCATCAAAATGGCAAGCCATTATGAAAACTTATGTCAATATAGATTTGCTGATTCAAACTGGCTCAGACTATATGAAAAATGTGAACATAAATGTAAAAACAAGGTCTGGTTAGCTGTTTTGAAAGCCTGTAAAAATGTATTTGGCTAAGGAAAGGGATTTGAATAATCAGGATGTTTATCTGAAGACCCCACTATGGTATAATGACAAAATTCTTATTGACAGAAAGTCAATTTTCATTAGAGACTGGTATAAAAAGGGAGTTATAAATATAAAGGATTTAATAAGAGACTATGATTCTGGTAGATTTTATACTTTTGAAGAATTCACTCAAAAATATCGCATAGAGACTAACTTCCTTCAGTATCACAGTGTTATATTAGCAGTAAAACAATTTAATCGCAATCCAGGTTTTCCAAAAACAGAAATACCTTGTCCATTTATTCCAATATATTATGAGCAAATGTTTAGCAAATCTAAAGGTTCCAAAGTGTTTTATAATAGTCTGATAAAAACCAATATTGTACCATCAGGACAAAAGAAATGGAATTCAATTTTCGATTTGAGTAATATATCATGGAAAAATGTTTTTAAGCTTCCATTTATGATTACAAGAAATTTCAGTGGTTTCAATATAGAGTTAATCATAGTATTCTGGCAACTAATTCTTTTTTATTTAAAGCTCAAATTGTTCCGTCGCCTATGTGTACACTTTGCAACTCGGAATATGAAACTATTACACACTTGCTTTGGGAATGTCAAGAGGTGCAAAAACTTCTTGTGAGTCTTGAAACTCTTTTAGACACTCTTTTTATTCCTTTTAGTTTCAATAAAGAATCTTTCCTTTTTGGACTTCTCCTTCAAAATGTAAATAGTAGAATTGATAATGAAATACTCATTATAGTGAAACACTATATATAAGAAATGCGTTGTCTTCACAAATCTTTAAATGTAAATTCTCTAATTAATGTTATTCAAGACTATCATAATGTTCAAAAATGTTTGGGTTATAACAAAGGTAACGTTTATGTAGTGAAATTTCGAAAGGAATGGCGAAAATGGGAAAAACTTGTTCTGCTATAATTAATGCATATTTAATTTATTTTCGTTCTCCTCTCTGTTTATCTCTCTCATATGTTCTGACATATTTTGTCACCTGGGCTTTGAAACAAAATTTGAAACAATATTTGCGTTTTTACTTATATTTTAATAGTATATAATGGCAATAATTTAGCCATCCCCCATCTCTCTCTTTTTCTCTATCTTTTTCTTTATCTTTTTTTTTTATCTTTATGTCTATCTATATATCTGTGCCTGTCTCTATTGTAGGTCTTTCTGTCTGTTTTTGTATCATATGTTTATATGTTCATGTGTGTATGTGGGTGTGCAATGCGTGTGTGATGGTGTGTGAAAAGGTGTACATGTTGTGTACCAAGTATGTATATATATAAGGTATATATATTTTCCTATAAAAATAATGACGAATGATAGTGAGTGAGTGAGTTACATGTCATTATATGTCCATATATTTATAAAATTGAAAAAAAAAATATATAAAAAAAATGTTATGCCGAAATGTTTTGTTGTCTGGCTCAAGTCCAGAATCGTTGATAATGAGTAATGCTACAAATGCCCAGTTTCATTCCTCAACTAAAATTTCCGCATAGAAAAACAAAATTAAGGAAAAATCTTGAGTTAAGGAGCCTTCCTTAAATGCTGTAATGCTTTCCTGTCGAGAATTTTAGGTTAAGGAATTCCTTTGATTTAAGGTTCACGAAAATTGGCCCAGAGAACATCAATTATCTAAACTTCTACTTAAATGCTGCATGTTCAAGCTGTTAGGACATAAATGATATAGTCAAGGGCGCGTGTAACACTGGTATATAATCTGATCTAGTTACTAAATGATCAACAATCGAGTGTCGATAATATTCCTCCGAGATAGATCATAAGCGTTATAATTAACCCATGATTACTTTCGTGGAAACACATACCTATGCTTAATTAGAATTACCTATTTCAACAGCGTTAGCCTTGGCTATTCACCAATAATCTAAATGATATCGTGGTTACTAAACCCAAGCCTATTTTAAATTCAAATTCTCGGAATATTCACCCTTAATTTCTGGTAACTCTTTTCGAACACAAAACAGTAATATTAATTGCTTTTTCAAAGACCTTCTCAGATTTTTTTACAGTCAATTTGTCAAATAGGTTTTCGTCGAGTGCCAGAGAGATAGACATCGGCTCATAGAGTTGTTAAGATGTCCTGTGATATTGCCAAAAGGCCACCACCACTGGGTCACGAGTTTGCAACTCATGTGAGACAGTTGCCAATTACGTCTTGAAATATCTCTTCAGTGACACGTGAAAATTGTGATACGGACAAACAACGATGATCATTGTCACATACAATAACAAAATCTACTAAACAGTCCTTATGCAATCGCTGTTCATTGTCATACAGTTTCTCTAGCTGCATTCAATTGAAAGTGTATGTTATTTCCATTGGGGGCCAGTTCAATGAAAATGGATATTGTCATACATTTCTTTTGTGGATGGACTGATGAATATACCTAACAGTCATGTGATATTTTACTGAAAATACGAGATTTGGAAAATTATTTTAAAAAAATCAGGATATTTATATTTATTTACTATATTTCTATTATGTTGATCTAGCACGAGCAGTATGAACTTATCTTAAGGTAAAATCACTTCGATGTAGAATGTCATAACTAACTAAACGATCACGGAAACCGACCTCAATGAGCATCAAAAGTTAGAATAATAAGATGTTAAAGGCCCACTACCTTTCCAAACCACAAATTGAAAGTTTCCTAAAAAAATCAAAGTAATGAAAGTACTAAGAGCTTAAGGCAAGTGAAGAAAGTTAAACATAAAAAACAATATTAGCTTCCCAAAAAGCTAAGAAGCTACCATACAGTATTATTTATTAGGAAGCAATGCTAGGAAAGCTTGACGAATTGTTCTTTTTACAGTTAGCTGCCATATATAGTTCTTACGATAATTCATTTTTGAAGAATGATAATTCAAATGCCTTCACATTCAATGTAAAAGATTATCAACTTCATGTTATTCATGAAAGGGCCACTAGGCTACCTTTCCGAAACAAAAAAAATAAAATGTCTTTTTATAACAACTATATTACATTAAATTGAAGTTTTGCCGTGTGGGCCAGAAATGGTCAACTAACGCGTTGTAATTATGACGACGCTAGGAACATAATTAATACGACCTGCGTTATGAAACTTAACGTTTTATTTATTTCAATAAAATTGTTCAGAAAGTGTAGTGGGCCTTTTCCTTATGCTAACAAGTTTTCCGTCAATTATACTCTATACTGATATACATTTACATGTACTTGGACAAGTTGGTGAAATACATAGTATACCATAGAAACAAGCATAACGTTTCGGTTAAAACTGTACCTTACTTTAGCGTATACAGTTCCACAAATATCCCATAAGTAAAGCCTAACTTTGTTTCAGCATCTCCCATGTACGGACAGTTTTTACAAGTAGGTCATGATCATCTAGCGTACAGTACTAGGCTATATATAGATGCTCCACGCGCTCTCGTCAATGTTTCTATTCACTACGTGTAGCGACACCTTGTGTGATTTCTGAGAATAATGTCCGACAACCAGAAAAAAAACATTCGGACTTCTCTGGGTTTATCTAATGATAATTTGTTTGCATTAATTTCCCCACTGGTACCCCTTACACACATGAAATCTTCAACACCAAGTAACCAATCAACAAACGTAAATCGTTTTGTCCAGCCAATGAACATGAACAGACTATTTATAACCATGTGAAATCCCAACAACATGGCAGGCTAAGCAACCGATAATAATCTGGGATGGTAGCAATAATGAAAATCACTGGAACCTACAACTTAAAAAATGTGTTCCTATCCAAATATTCTCCCCAGAGGAAGTAAAAGTGTAATTGACATTATTTGATTATTGATCTTGAAGAGGACAAGGTCATGGAGACATACAGCTAAAAGCTATTTGCTAGAAAATGACAACAATGAAAACAAGCTAACTTTACCTTAAGACTCAAATAAAGAACGAAGTGAAATCTGACACATGTATATTCCTATATGGTGTATGATGACAGATAATGATATTGCTTTTCACAGGTTTCATGGCTTTTTTTCTTAAATGTTGTTTACAGATGGCATTGAAATAGGAACTATATGCAATATCTAAAATTTACATGTAAAACTTTCTGGATGAACTCAGTGGTATAGATCCACTACAGAAGGAAAGGCAGATACAAAAAAAATATAAAGATAAGAAATTAAATGCAAGTAATAATAAAAGGATCATAGGTCGTAATGATCATCTGACTATTGGCACAATACAACATTTAAAAAAAAAGTAATTGCAATAATTAAGGCAATAAAAAGAACTCTTTAATTTGATTATTTGACCTTTAATGAAGGTCAAGGTCATTCATTTGATCAAACTTGGTAGCCGTTCATCCCAGCATGTTACAGACCCAATATCAGGTCAGTAGGCCTCTTAGTTATTCACAACAAGTTGTTTTAAATATTTATGCATACTTGACTCTTGTGACCTAAAATGGCAGTCAAGGTCATTGAACGTTGTAGCCCTTCATCCTAGCATGTCACAGGCCCAATATTAGTTCTCTGGGCCTCTTAGTTATTCGCAAGATGTTATAAAAAAGATTTTAGACTACTTTGACCCCGTGGCCAAAATGGTAAATCATTTGAACAAACTGGGTAACCCTTCTTCCTAGCATGACGCAAGACCAAATATCAGTACCCTGGCCTTTCTGATATTGAGAAGAAAATCGTTTGAGTGAAAAATTTATGCACGACGACGGAAGGTGCATGATGACTATAGGTTAGTGCTGTGTATCGCAATGTATCTGACGATGCAATACATATCATGATACAGGGTTCACGATACGATACGTATCACGATATTTTGATAGACACTTCGAATGTAGTGGTGTTGTTGTAAATTTTATTTTTTGCTTACACTCACTACAATAGACGCGAGTTTTATAGACAGAAACTTGAAATAAGACCAGCAAGTGGACTTATAGGTCACAGGCGCTAACACAAGTTTAGTGTTATGCTCTTCGTGTGATTCCACAATTTTGTTACTAACAAACGTTTGGCTGACATTGACCAAGGGAGATAATCCAATGTTCAATTTTTATTGTTAGGATCGCGATACAAATAAATTGTACACGATGCATTGATCGCACCACAAGGGATGCAATACATTGATGCATCCATGTGAATCTTTAAACATTTACTATAGGTCATCCTTACCCTTCAGGTCATCCTTACTGTGTTTAATTACGTTTATTCAAAAATACTTGAATAAAATAACATAGCAAAATATAACAAAATATTATTTTTATTTTACTCTATAGTGATACATGTCCATCTGAACGTATGCATTTTGATATGCTTTTGACATCTGCAGTCCGCTAATTATGTCATGTTCATCATTAGATGTTTTGTAAACACTACGGTCAATTGGAGAGAAATGTAAAACTAGATCTGACGACAAAGTTGTCCAGAGCTTTATATATCTGCCATTGCAGCTAATTAGTATATGCCCGGTATTATTTCACTGCTTCTTAATAATCTCAATTCTTCACATTTTGAGTCTGCTGTGTAAATATTGGGTCTTGTTATTTCAAAATTTAACAAAATATGTAATAATTTTAATAAAAGTTATAGAGTCCTCCTACTAACCGATGTCTATGTAAACGTAAAATTCAGTTACAAGAAGTACAAAATAGCACTCTTTTGTTCTGTTTTACTCACAAAGGATGACACTTCATCTGCTTTACGACATGTTCACGAGCAACATTGTTGCAATTTTTATTTCCCATGAATCGAAGATCTGATCATGAATGGCGCACAAGTTTACTTTCACTATCGGTATGCTGTATATGATAACACCAGAGGCTATCCGAATGAAGACTACGTCACTCTTTTGTACTTCCTGTTTGCGCATATGTGAGGTAAAACAACATAGGCTACTGGGCTCTGTAAGCTTAAGCTTGTTACATTACGATTGTATGATGTCACCGATTGATATTAAATTGATTATCCAATACCATTATTGAAGAATAAATCTCTCACACATCATTATGATTACATTGAGATGTGCTCCATCTGAAGATCGCCCCAAACAACATCAGTAAATTGTACCTCTAACTCACGAAGTTGATACTTCCACATAGGAATACATGAATGTCGAGTACCCGGGTACGGATCGGACACTTAAATTCGGGTATCCGAGGACAAAATTTAGTACCCATACCAGCCCTACTTATACATACTGAAACCCTGTCAATTCCTTTATTTAGTGTTACCTAGACCAGAAGTTAATCTTCTGCTAATGACTGGCGAGAATTTAGGTCATCGATCGCTATCATTCATGCAAATATTATTCTCACTATTTTCCATTAATAGAAAACAACATTACAGTTTTGGACACATTTTTGAAACTACATGTATAGCATTTAAGGAAATACCACTGTTTTTTCATGCAATCATAATTACACTATGACAGCTTATTTGCTTTAGAAAGCGGATTTTTTTAGCCCGGCGTTGTAGTACTTTTTCACGCTAGGTGGTGTCGTAGTCGAAAAGGTATTTCCGGTTTCGCAGGCAGTGACAATACGCTGTAAGGCTTTTAGCCTTAAGCTTATTTCAGCTCTAAGCTTGTTTTCCCATTCCAAAATGTGTTTTGTAATGTGTATCAATTTATGAATAAAATATTGTTTAAACTAATTCTAGGCTACATTAGACCAACATTTTCTATACCATTACTCCAAGGGAAGATTTTAAAAAAGAGATTGCGATTCACCTGATCTCCTCCAATCAGCCAAATTGTGATAAATACATTTATGCTTAATTATTACTACCGATAGAAAAAGTCAATTCCACACATTCATATAAATTTAGTATTTAATTAAAGGAATTTTGAGGGGAAAAGATGAAATAGAAAGATCATCGTTAATTTGATCTTTATGCTTTCTACTAATTTATTTACATACACTAGGCCTATTATACAATATTTACTTTGAACTATAATATCACAATGTATAGATATAGATGCAGTCGAGGAATAAATACCTCTTATCGCCAAACTGATTACGTCGAAGCGTGTTACCATGGGCGCCGCCATTTTTTTTACCGAAAGTAAATCCAAAATGGTTACTAATTAGATCCGAGTTTAGTTTCGGAGAAAATGACGAGGTGATCCGATTTGGTCAAACAACGACCCCGGACATTTAGTTCCAACAGAATCATCAAAACGTTTGATATATATAATAGGTGTTTCGATATAAAGAAAGGACCACTAATTATATTGATTGCACATAATATATTGTGTATGCACATAATATAATGATCAAAGCACATAATATGAAGACACCCACATGATATAATGACCAAAGCACATAATATGAAGACCAACCCACATCGTATAAAGATAAAACCACATAATATGAAGACAAATCCATCATTATAAACAAAACCACACATATATAAAGATAAAACTACACCATATAAAGACAAAACCACATCATATAAAGTCAAAACTACATCATATAAAGACGAAACAACACAATATAATGACAAAACCACATCATATAAAGACAAAACTACATGTACATCATATAAAGACAAAACCACATCATATAAAGACAAAACCATATCATATAAAGACGAAACAACACAATATAATGACAAAACCACACAGTATAACGACAAAACCACATCATATAAAGACAAAACCACGCAATATAACGACAATACCACACAATATAACGACAAAACCACATCATATAAAGACAAAACCACGCAATATAACGACAATACCACACAATATAACGACAATACCACACAATATATCAAAGATTTACAGCACAAGAGAGCTATGGCTCTCCATATGTCCGGATATCCGATGCCGATTATTTTCTTGTGGTCCCACACAATTTACCGACTTGGCTTTCCTATGAATGACACTGTCATAACCACATAGGAACTGAGGAATAGGCATGTAGATCTAACCGTATACGTGACACATGTACAATGTGTAATACGAGTACATTATAAGTATGCGGACAAATGCGAGTTTTCTCACACCAAAAATACGAAACCTACCTGATATGCGTACAAAATCGTGAATAGTATTTTATGTATTTTATATCAATATCTATAAATTAAACAGAGAAACATATAAGTTACATGACGTGTGATATTCTGCTATACAGTGAACAAAGCACTACAAGGACCTGTCTGCTACATTGTCAATAGCCCAGAGGGGTGGCTGTGGTTGTGTTAGCTTTTTCCTATGCATTATACACAGTACTGGTAATTCGATATCATAGAAACGATGCAAAGTTATAAAAAGTATCATTCCCATCAATATCTTAAATTTAGTTCATTAATGGAAAAAATTTAAATAACATTGATAAAATTACACATTAATATTTTATGGATTGGAATACTAGATTAACTTCAAATCTGACCATGAAATTTTATCTTTATTTTAGATATATACATTTGTTTTACATTTGATTAGAATATTAAGTACAGCATTTCAAGTATCAATGGCAAATATAATCAATTATAATTGATAATTAATGTAAAAATCATTTTTGGTGAATTTGTTATTCAAATATAAATTGGAATTGTCCTCCAGGAGAAGGCCAATTAATTACCACTTACAGTTTAGAAAAAATAGTCTACTGTCATGTAAGTAAAAGCTGAACTGAAAACTAAAGGAATCTATTTTTAAAATATATTAGGGGATCCAGACCAAACGCGAAGTTCTACTTTTTACACGTATATCAACAACAAATGTAGGAAATTTGATTTTAACAATTTCAAATTTAAAAGGATCAGATAAATTTAACATAACCCTGTAATGAGACTCAGCATTTTGAGTAACATGTATAAAAGTGAAATACATCTATTTGGAATTTGTTTTCACACGGGTATGACTACACAAAGTCCACACATAAGACATGGACAATACATGCATTGAGACCTGCAGTGTATCTACAATCTGAATAAGACATTGATATATTACAACGGACATGAAAATATGGAATAAAAAAAAAGATACTGCAATATGGTCAAAGACATATGCCATATATATAAGAGAACTGCAGTGTACATGTATCTACAATATGGAAAGACATACAATTCAATATACAAGTATATAAACTGCAGGGTATATACAATCAATATACAAGTATATACTACAGGGTATAATAACAATATTGTCAAGAACATACAATTCAATAAGAAGTATATAAACTGCAGGGTATATACAGATATTGTCACAGACTACAATTCAATATACAAGTATATATAATCGTGCAGGGTATATACAATTCAATATACAAGTAATATAAACCTGCAGGGTATATTACAATTCAAATATACAGTATATAAACTGCAGGGTATATACAATTCAATTATACAAGTATATAAACTGTCAGGGTTATATACAATTCAATTATACAAGTATAAGATCTGCAGGGTATATACAATATATGTCAAGTACATAGTACATAACACATACATGTATATATATTTAGACACTGCAGTGTGTCTATAAAATGGACAATAACATAACACATACATGTATTATATATATAGACACTGCAGTGTGTCTATAAAAATGGACAATACATAAAACAATATATGTATAGACACTGCAGTGTATCTACATCTGAATAAGACAAATAAGCATCCCATAGTCATTTACACTATATACGGTAATATAGCACACATACATTTGTAACATGTAAATAGACACTGCAGTACATCTATATGTATATAAAACATACTGTATAGACACTGCAGTGTAATCTACAATCTGAGATACAGACATAAACATCCCATAGTCATTTACACGTATATACGGTAATATGGTCAAGACATATAGCACACATACATTTGTACGTGTAAATAGACACTGCAGTACATCTATATGTATATAAAAACATACTTGTATAGACACTGCAGTGTATCTACGTCTAAATAAGACATAAAACGTCCAAGTCTTTACATGTAGATGCTGCAATATGGTCAAGGCATATAGCATATATACATGTATGTAGCATGATGTGTAATCAAATATGGTCAATGCATAAACATACACATGTGTAGAACACTGCAGTGAATAATATACTTGTGGCAAATACATAAAACATAACATTATACCACTGCAGTGTACATACATGTTTATAAACACTGCAGTGTATTCACAATATGGTAAACCTAAACACATATATCTTGTAGACACCGCAGATACCGTGTAATATTGTAAATATACAAGTTTGTAGACACTGCATACCAGTGTAATATGGTAAATATTCAAGTTTGTAGACCCGCATACAGTGTTGATAGAGTAAATATTCAAGTTTGTAGACACTGCCTACGTGTAAATAGGCGTAATTTACAAGTTTGTTAGACACTGCATACAGTGGTACTATGGTAAATATTCAAGTTTGTCGCACTGGCCATAACAGTGTATATGTAATATTCAAGTTTGTTAGACACGGCATACAGTGTGATAGGGTAAATCATACAAGTTTGTAGACACTGCATACAGTGTAATAGGGTAAAATATACAAGTTTGTAGAACTGCATACGTTAATAGTCAATGCATCAATATGGTAGTTTTGTAGACACGCGTAAAGC